>PVHY01029329.1:0-14407 GCA_004024945.1 Uropsilus gracilis | reverse complement strand
TTCCCTGACCATCACCATGGATCATGGTGGGAGGTCATAGGAAAGAAACATAATATCCCCCAAGAAGGCAGGAGGAAGATGTGGGAAATGGTGGTGAGCAAAGAAACCAACGACAGTTATTGCTATAAAATTTTGGCTTGAAAATAGCAGAAGACTTTACATAGGTGGGCATGTGTATGTGTGAATGACTGTGTGTGTGGCTTATGCGCACATGTGTGCTTGAGTCAAATTGTAAAAGCAGCCCTCCAGCAGATGGGTCAGGTGACCCAGAAGGTATTAGAGACAACCTCACCAAAGCTTATGTCAGAAAGAATGGTATAAGGTCAAAGATGGCATAGGACAAAGGATAAGTTCTTGCCTGGGCTGACCCTGACCTTCCACATCCTTTTCATCAGCCTCCATCATCCCTTCCATCAATGAAGTGCTAACCCTCCGCTTTGTGTGGCTGATACTAGCATAAACTACATCTTCTGCTTTCTCTTTTGCATAGATTTTCAAAAACACACAGATGTGGCTACAACTATGGAGACCTTCATCTATACAACTGAGTATCAGCTAGCAGGTGAGAAGGTGACACTCTTTGATTGACAAAATAGACGCAAAACAAACTATGGGGCAATGTTAGTTCCTAGGAGCAGAGAATGCTGGTGACATGGGTCAGGGCAGGTGAGGGGGTCAAAGAAAGGGGATGATACAGTCAAAGGATCCTAAGTTCCAGTTTTAAAAAGAATAGGTTCTAGAGAGCCAGTATACGATGTGGTGCCTGTAGTTAACAGTGAGGTGTCATATGTTTGGAAGTTCCTAAGTAGCCTTCCATTTTCCCATTCATCTCAAAAAGGAGATGGTCATTATGCGACCAGATGAAGATTTTAGCTAACACTATAGTGGTAATTATTTTGTAATATGCAAGTGTATCAAATCAACACTTGTATACCTTAAATTTAATACAATGTCATATATTAATTATTTCTCAATGAAACTGGAGAGAAACAGAAAAAAATAGATTTTGCGGCTACATTTAAATAGATACATGAAGTAGATAGATATCATGACATATATATCATTTATATATGCATATATAGATGATAAGAAAGAAGATAATACATGCATAGATGATTAAGGCAGACAGACAGATAGGCAGGCAGGCAGGCAGGCAGGCAGATAGATAGGCAGACAGACAGACAGACAGACAGACAGACAGACAGACAGACAGACAGACAGACAGACAGACAGACAGACAGACAGACAGACAGATAGATAGATAGATAGATAGATAGATAGATAGATAGATAGATAGATAGATAGATAGATAGATAGATAGATAGATAAACAGCAGTTGGGAAATATGAACACCTTTAAAAGATGCTTACGTGTGTCTCATTTGTCTTTTTATTGCAACATTTCCTTTACTTGCCGCAAGTCTCACTCATGGCCTCCTTAAATGAGGCTTGGCCTTGGGACCTTTCTGCAGAACATACCTGTCTTTGGGTTCCTGCAGAGAGAATGGAACCTAAGAAACATGCAAGTTCTTTCTACTACGCTTGCCAGTGTCAGCCTTTGTCCCTTGAGCCACCTAAGAAATCCTGAGTGGGGAGGGACCTGCATTCTGAAGAGGGAATGCAGAGACTGCAGTGGCCCATTAAGAAACACTTGCTTAGAGGGACTCTCATCCTGCTTGGGGCCACCTGAGTGACCTTTGTGGATTCTCTTCTCTGTTGACAGTGGCAGGTTGCATTCTCCTACTCATCAGCATCCTCTTTCTGAGTGGGCTTACCTGGCAGTGGAGATGGTGAGTCCATATCGTCATGCAAGCACTTGCCCAAGCTAGTAACCCAGCCCCACCCTCTTCACCGACTTTACCCTATTAATCACCAACAGTTCAGGGGGGAGGAGGAGGAGAACCGTCCAATCCATGCATCCCAAGGAGTCAATCAGAAAAATTAAAGCCACAGGGATTGGGAGAGCAAAGGAAACTAACACTGGTTAAGCATCTAATGTATACCAGGCTCAGTGCTGATCTATTTTACCACTGTCTTCTTAATTCCCCATTTTCCCTAACCCCAACAACCACAATTATACCTTCAGTCACTCTGGATTTGTCTGGCTGGGACAAGTCATTTAAATGGAATACACAATATATGACCTTTTGTATCTGGGACACTAGAACTTTTTTTAAGGATCCTCAAATACACCTAATACATATTATCCAGTTTTGACAACCCAACACTAGACCCATGGTTCTCAAACTTGAGTGAGCATTTCACACACACACACACACACACACACACACACACAGTCATTTTCTCCCTCCCTTTAGACAGTGACCTATAGAAATCTGTTATGTCCCTCTGGGCTTTCCAGGGCAACCCTCACCCCATCAAGATCTCCCTTGGCCAGCCTAATATAAACTCTTCAGAAAGACCCTAAGAAAGTACAGTTACGCTTCCCCCTAACCGAGATCTTAGACCCCAGAGATAGTTCAGACAGGGAGATATCATCCAGTTGAATGAGTAACCACTTTAGATTGGTCATTATACTCTTAATTTATCCTTGGTTTTCCTCATATAAACTAAAAAAACACAACTTATTGCCATGCAAATGATATATACCTCTATGGCTATTAGGAATTACTATTAGGAATTACTCATGTACCTGAGCTCAATAAATTCCTCTACAGTATTAACTGATGCTCAGGTTGTTTTAGGATTAAATGAGATGAAGTAGACACCCAATACTGTTTAGACCCTCTCCTTGCCTTGCTGACAAAGCTTAGTATTTATTAAGGAGCAATTCGTTTGGTAAATTAAAACAAAAGCCAAAATAACTTGGAATTGGTAATGATTTAGAGGTCATTTTGTGAAGAAAAAAATTCCTGAAACTATATGAATTCCAATGAAATCTCCCAATCTTCCAGAGACAACATAGAAATCTCCCAATCTTCCAGAGACAACATAAATCTCAGAATGACCACTCTGTCAATTCTAATTACATCTGATGGTTGCCCTCTTGTGGTCAAACTGAAATTCTATGCGTGTCATAGTTTGTTTTTTGGAGCAATGATTAAGCCAGTGCTCATGAGAGCCAATATTTTTTCAGAAAATTTCCCAACTATTTTTAAGTACTGTCATGATTAAGTATAGCACACTAAAGTTAAATATTTATATTAAAGTTAAAGCTAATAAATATATAATATTAATCACTTTCTAATGATTTTACTACATTTTACTATTTTCTTTTACTATTTTGTTTTCAGGGTTATTCACACCTGCTATATTTGTATTGAGGAAATACTTTGCAGTATTTTACCACTGCTCATGTCTTCCTATTTATGTATTCACTGATGTCACATTGGAAGCTTGAAACAGGGCACAGTGGGAATATTTACACCATCGAAATAGGCAGACTCTTATAGGAAGCTATTTGATAAAATATAACATCACATCATTTTTCAGAGCCTTTCCCCATGGAAGTTCTGAACAAGGTAGTGAGTAGCCACATATTCCTGTGGGATAAGTAAGGGCTGCAGTAAGTCTAGGACTTACATACAATAAAGCAGCCACTAGACATATAAATGCATCAAATACAAAAACATATCAAATACATACATATATACATAAACTTATAACATATAAATACATCAAATACATACATATATACATAAACTTAAATATATCAATACAATTAAAAATTCAGTCCCTTAATTGCACCAGCCACATTGCAAATATTCAATAGCCGCAAGTATTTACAACCCATATACAAAATATTTCCACCATCACAGAAAGTTCTTGTAGAAGATGCTAGCTGGAGTTTTCAATTCACAAAAAATAACTTAACACAGTTAGATGCTATTCCTGTTATTCCTATTCTGCAGTTATTATCCTCCATAGAGTGAAAAACATTCATAAAACATGTCCCATGTAGATATTGATCAAAGGGTACAAACTTTCAACCAGAAGATGAAAAATTTCAGGGGATCATAGCAAAATGATTACTGTTATTGATACCATTTTATATCCCTCAAAGTTGCTAAGAGAATAGTAGAACTGAAATGTTCTCATCACAAAAAACAATAGTTACATGACATGATAGCTGTATTACAACATACACATATATCAAATCAATACATTTTACACCGTGAATTTATGCAATGTTTAAATGTTTTAACATTTTAAATGTCCACTAAAAACAACATTGCAACAGCTGGGCTGGTGACACACATCCCGCAATCTGTAATCCAAGCGCTGGGAGGCAAAGAGGCCAGGGATCATTTGAGTTCATGGGTTCGAGACTACCCTGAGCAACATAGTGAGACCTGGTCTCAAAAAAGCTGCCAGGTGCAGTGGTGGGTGCCAGTAATCCCAGCTACTTGGGAGGCTGAGGCTGGGGATCTCTAGAGTCTGTGGGATTGGGACTACCCTGAGCAACAGAGCGAGACTAGTCTCAAAAAATAAAAAAATAAAAAAAACATTGCAAGGATGTCTCCACTGTGTCAGGCACTTGTTAGGTACTCTGAAATGAGCATAAATGGTCCCTAGTCTCAGACTAGTGGATGTGAAGAGGGGAAAATAAAAGATTTTAAATGTAAGTAGTTAAAAGGTGAAGTTGCCATAGAAGCAAAAAGAAAGGAGACCCTTTCTTTTGGTCCCAATGGAGGTCCCAAAATAGGTTTTAAGAGTTGCTAGTGCCTGAAATACCAGAGGCTACATAGTGAAGCCGTGCAGAACAACAAGGAGAAGCAGCATCTCTCTGAATAGTGGGGCATAAAGCTCAGGGACAGCGGTAACCATGATGCTGCGGGAATGGACAGTTATAGAAGATCAGGGGTTTGGGCTGCATCCTTAGGGGGAAAGAGAGCTCAGAAGCTTTATCAGGGACAGATGGTAGCACTGGTCCTTTGACTGGTCTGCTACAATTAGTGGTTGGATTTAAGGTGGGCAGTAAAATGGAAGTTGGAACACATTATGATGGACTAAATTCACACAGGAGATGATGAGAACTTGAACTAGGTTGATAGGCATCAGTTGAAAAGCAAAGGGGAAATCAGAGGTAAAGGAGGGCAAGTTGGCAAAATCTAGCTACTGATTGGAAGTGACAATGAAGAGGCCTAACTCAGGGAGGACTCCAACTTTTCATGTGTCTAGCAGGGTGAGGGAGGAACTTCTCTAATAATAAGCCTCTCAGGGATTGGGTACAAAGCAGAACCCATTTCATGCTCCATAACATCAGACCCACACAGTTCCCTGTTTGAAGTGTACAGTCTGGAATGGGTAGTGCCACAGGAAGGTTTGCTCCAGTCACTCACTGCCCATTGACCGGACACTTTATTGTGAGAACCACAGAGCAGAGAGCCCTGTCTTAAGGAGGGAAGGAGAGGTCAGAGTTCTACCTGTAGGATGGTGGCCTTTAAAGCCACTGGACCAACAGGACCTAATGTGGAATGCTCCACCTCTACTGGTTTAGGTTGGGGGCCATATTTTTCTTGGTGTAATATTACATCTATGACTATAACTTAGTTATATCACCACAGGAGGAAAATCAGAAGATCAATCTAGAAAACCAGTAGTGGTAAAGAAGCCAAGAACAGCCCACAAGAAGTCATGGAGTGCAAGCAAAATCAAAGAAGTTAAACCCTTATCCAAGAACCTTTCCCAGGAGACCTTGGGTTTTGGAAAGCTCTGAAGCCATCACATAACACCAGGTGACTGCAACCCTGTCACAAAGCCAACGCTGTAGTATCAGTGAGTCAACTCCACCTGTTTCCAAACAGCAAGTCTAAGATCACTTAGAGGAACAGGAAGGAACCAGAACTCTCAGTCTCACTTTCTGCAATGTGTCCATTAAAGTTTGATAAGCTTGAAATTCTCTCCATAACATATATAGTATAAAGTAGCTTCATATTGATTTCTGATCAATGTCCCAGTTTAAAACTCCCAGGGAAAACCCTAGCACTGATGTAAATAGACACACACAGTCACTACCCTACGCCACTGGACCTTGTCTCTGATCCCTGTAGATCTTTGTCCAGTCTCTGGTTCAATAGCCTATTCTGGTCCTGTTCCTTAATGAACATCCTCCAAGAACTCTGAGCTAGTAATCATGAATCTTTTTGCTTCAAGTTTGTCCTCTAAACTAGCCCACTTCTGGCCGGGCGGTGGCTCGTGCTTGTAAGCTTCAGCCTATGAAGCGGCCGGGGCTAGGGATCGCGGTTTGAGTCCCCCCTGAGGCCCGTAGCGAGACCTAGTTCCAAAAAAAATAGCTGGGCGTAGCGGTGCACACCTGTAATCCCAGCTACCTGGGAAGCTGAGGTTGGGGATTGCTTGAGTCTGTGGTACCCCGGGCAATGAGAGCCTGCTGTTCCACGGACAAAAATAACAAGACCTAGTCTCAAAAAAAAAAAAAAGTAAACTAGCCCACTTCTAAAAACCTTCAATTTTGAATTTCTAAAAAACAAAGGCCCACGTGGAATCATTTTTGGGTAGCACCAAAACTGAGCAACCTGCAACCTATCCTTTGGAATTATAGAACGTCAGTATTTGGAAGGACTTTACTGGAGTTGATGTTGGGGAGAGAAGGATAAACTAGGTCCCAGATAATTGTGCCCATCAATAATCTTTACCTAGATATTACCCATAGACCTCTTTAAGAGGGGTAGCTGTAAATGATACTCTGCATTCGCAGATACAAAATGGGCAAATGTGTACATTTTCAAATAAGTGTCATCACACACACTGATGAGGGATCAATTTACATTTAACAATTTATGGAAGGTAAACAGCAAAGAAATGAGGAGGGGCAAGGAAGATAATACTGATAGAATGTAACTATGGAAAAGATTACTTATCTTCAGACTGATTGACCAGCCGAACATTTAGCAAATCAGAATCAGAGGTTTTGTTAAAACACAGTTGGCTGGGCCCACCGCCAGAGTTCCTGATTGGGTAAGCCTAAGGTGTAGCCTAAGGTGAAGTTACACTCAACAAGGTTCAGGTGATGCAGACAGTGCTCATCCCAGAACCACACATTCAGACCTATGGGGTTATACCCCTCCATGCCCACTCCCCCTCAAAACCTCCAGAGAAAAGTCAGCTTCCAATGCTGAGATTTCAGTGAAACTTCTTCTTAAGTAAAATTTCAGTTCAAAAGTCAATTGAGAACTTTTTGTAAGGAGATTAATTAAATTTAAAACCAGCATCGAGTTTCATTTTGGAAAGTGTTGTAAGAAAAAGTGGGCAGAGAAATTGGTATCTGCCATCCAATCACAGGCAGGTGGCTTGTGGCATCCCACACAAATGGAACAAGGTGTCTTTGGTGGATTTCTGTTACATCCATTCTTGGAAGAGGAAGACAAAATACTTTGTATTTGATGTATATGATGTAATATTTCAAGGTGCTATAAGTTGACAGTTTCTAGTTTGCTCAGTGAGGTCTTTTTCAGTATTCTCTGTGTAGATTGGGCGAATAGTATCCTGCCAGCTCCAGGCCAAAGGGAGTTCATTTAGAAGGAAGCAACACTACTGACCTGCACCATGTTGTGAGTTTGTATTATATCACAGCCTTATCAGTTAAGTAAGTCTAGTTAATCTACCAGGATAATGTAATTGTGTTTAATTTTGTAAGGTGGACAGCAGTGACCTCCCATTTGGGGGTCAGTTTTTCAATAAAGTTTTGACAAGAAAAAAAAAGAGGCCGGGCACGGTGGCGCATGCCTGTAAGCTTCAGCCTATGAAGTGGCTGGGGCGGTTCAAGTCCCGCTCGGGGCAACATAGCAAGACCTAGTCCCAAAAAATAGCTGGGCATGGTGGTGCACACCTGTAATCCCAGCTACCTGGGAAGCTGAGGCTGGGGATTGCTTGAGTCTAGTACCATGGGCAATGTGAGCCTGCTGGTCCATGGGCAAAAATAGCAAGATCTAGTCTCAAAAGAAAAGAAAAAAAGAAAAAAAAGTGGAGAAATGTCAACACCCTCCATGTCCAGACGAAAGACAGGCTTTCTGTCCTTTCTGACCCACAAAACACAATCCATTTCCGTAGTCCACATACCCCCACCAGAGTATGTATTCTGAATCAACTGAAGTTGAGAGTAACCTCAAGTCTGATTTTTTTTAATATAATTTATCTAAGAAAGTTTGAATTATTATTATTCATTTGGGAGAGGAAGGTTTGTGAGAACACATTTTTCCATAATAATTAAGGTGTTATTTACTTTTTTCACTCTTATTCTCTCTTACAAGTATAGATGAAATTTTCTAGAAGCTATATGTTGTCATTGCTCTGATGTTATTATATAATGTCTATATTACTGGTGTCTATAGAAAAATTGATAGATCATAATTTAAAAAAAAGATGTTTTGGTTTAGTCTCTACTGATTATCCGGGTATGTAAAGAGTGATTGCCTAATAAACCTTTAATTTTTTTCTTATCACTTGCTCTTTATATTTTTTATTTTCAAAATAATTTATATATTCCACATCTTTGTATTCCCCGGGGTTCACCCACCATCTCTCCTCCCTGACCACTCTCACCTTCTGCCCAGTTGTGTACTTGAGTTTGGTTGTTAGCTTGTTTTGAGTTTTCCTACTGACCTTTTGTTTGTTTTTCCTATATCCCATATTTTAGTGAAACCATTTGGTTTCTGTCTTTTTCTTTCTGACTTGTTTCTGCTAATGTGATTTCTTCTAGGTCCATTCATGCCCTCTACAAAAGTGATAAGGGTTTGATAACAAAGATCCACAAGGAACTCACACAACTTAACAAAAACAAAACAAGAAGCCCAGTCAAAAAATGGGAGAAGAACTAAAAAGACACTTCTCCAAAGAGGAAATACAAATGGACAACAGGCACATGAAAAAATGCTCAACATCACTAGCAATCAGGGAAAGGCAAATCAAAACCACAATTAGATACCACCTTACACCAATAAAAGTGGCCCACGTCAAAAAAAGAAAGAAAGAAAGAAAGAAAGAAAAACGGGCAACAACAAGTGCTGCCGTGGTTGTGGAGAGAAAGGAACACTTTTGCATTTCTGGTGGGAATGTAAGCAGGGCCCCCACTATGGAAAGCTGTGTGGAGGACACTCAAACTAATGAAAACGGAACTACCATTTGACCCAGCAATGGCTCTTCTGGGAATCTACCCAAAGGAGACCTCAGTACTCATAGAAAGGGACACCTGCACTCAGATGTTTATTGTAGCACTATTTATAATTGCAAGGACATGGAAACAATCCAAATGTCCCAAAATAGATGAATGGATTAATAAACCTTTAAAATGCAGGTTTTGCCTGTTTTCATCTAGATAAACATCTGTTTTCCTTAATAAACTTGCTGAAGGGGGAAGGGGAACTCTGCCAAAACCTTTCGCTGAAGGACAAAAGAACATCATTCACTAAACCTCATCTATTTCATTCATGATTCTCAAAGGATCTTTGGATGACAGAGGAGGGTCAGGGTATTCCTGAAGTTTTTTATGGTCACTTAGCAGTATTCTATTAAATGAGTTATTATTAGATTCTAAAATTTTGTTTTCAAAAATTAAAATGAACATATTGCTAATGAGTACTGAAAATACAGTCTTCTACTGAGAACATGAAATTTGCTTGACTTCAAGGAAGAATGTTATTGATGAATTGCTAGACCTGAAATTGGGTAACAGAACAACCAAAGTGGAAAACTTACCTAAACTTACAAATGGGAGCAGCTGGCCCTTTAAATACAGACACTCATGTTTGTCCCAGCATGAGTGTACAGTTGCAAGGTCATACTGTCTTAAAAAGGGACAAGAACAAATTTACTTATTAAAAGACAAAATAGACAAGAGTCACTGAGGGTACAAGGGACTCTTTTGGTAATCTTACCACACAGTTCAGTCTCTATTCCAAAAAACTACACATGGTTCCTTCAGCCACATCCATCCACAAAATGGTGACTGACCACCTTCAAGCCAAATGAAGAAACCAAGATGGCGCCATCAGTCCTCTTCCAAAGGCACAACTAGTCACTTCAAGCTAAAATGGTGTCATCACTCCTCCTTCAAAAGTGGGAGATTCAAATACAATGAAGAAAATAAGATGGTGTCATCAGTCCTCCTAATCACAGTTCCGGCCTTCTTTCAGCCTGAACCACCAAGACTCACTCGAAACAACAGCAGCAACCATTTCAGATGTCTCACAATGAAAACAGCAACGCTCTAAATTCTCTTTAGCAGCAACACTGCAAGTTCTATTCAGGTCTCCAGACAATTCCCAAGTTTCACAGTTTCAAAGTTAAAACAAGTTTTCAAAGTTCCAAATTTCCAAGTCAGTCTACACAGGTCACAAGTTTCTCCATCATGCTTTCCCTAGGCTCCTCACCAGCCCAGGCTGAGGATGGAAGCCCACAGTGTAGCTTCCTTCCCTGCCCTGCTGCCATACATGGTAGTGGCAGCTCTGAGGCCTCCAGCTGCCTTGCTGCTCCTCAGCTTTCTCTCCCTTCTCCAACTCTCTCTCCCCCTCTCGCTTCCTTGCTCTCACTCTCTTGCTCTTAAACTCCCTCTCTCTCATTCCTCTCTTGAGAAGGGTTGACTTCCCTTCTCCAAGTCTCTGCCCACCAGGGCACAATGGCTGCTATCTGAATGCAGTATTACTGATATCAGGTGGCAAAACAGGCAAAACAAATAACCAAACTTGCAAAGGGGAGTAGGTGGCCCTTTAAAAGACAGTCATACACCAGGTTCTTCCCAGCCCTGTGCAGTAGCAACACACATAAACCTTAAGAGGGAGGCAAAAGCAGATTTACTTAATAAAAGACAAATGAGACAAGAGTCACTGACGGGTACAAGGAAACCCCCTTGGTAATCTTACCACATAGTCTAGTCTCTAGTCCAAAGCATACATAGCTGCAGCAGCCATGTGCATCCACAAAATGGCAGCTGCCCCACCTTAAACCAGGAGGATGGCCTGGTTGATCCTTCTGCAAAAGCAGGAGATTCAAATCCAAAGAGGAAGACCAGGTTGGCATCATCAATTCTTCTCCAAAAGGCACAGTTCCGGCATTCTTTCAGCTCCAAATCCAAAGCAGCCTGGCATCAGCAAAACTCCCTTGATACACAACACAGCAAGCACTTCAGACGTCTCACGTTGAAAACTGCAACACAGCAGACTCTCCTCAGTTCTCCAGAAGACTTCCAAGCTTCGCAGTTTCAAAATTAAACCAAGTTTTCAAGTACCACGTTTCCCAGACAGCTCACAAGTTTCTCCAACATGCTTTCCCGGGCTCCTCACCGGCCCCGGCTGGGAATGGAAGCCCACAGCTTGGCTTACTTCCCTGCCCTGCTGCCCCACATGGCAGCGGCAGCTCTGAGGCCTCCAGTCTCCCTGCTGCTCCTCTCTGCTCTTTACTTCTCCATTCTCCTCTCTGTACTCTTAAGTTCTTTTCTCTGTTCTCTTCTCTCTTCCCTTCTGTTCTGTTCTCTGCCCTTCTCTTCTTCCATGTCTTTCATTCTATGCCCTCCCTGATCCTTTAATCCTCTTTTCTCTCAAGAAAGCTTAACTTCCTTTCTCCAAATCTCCACCCACCAATGCTAACAATAGCTATTTTAATACTTCAACACCAGTACTGGGGGTCACAGCCCCCTAACATTACCATCCTGGGGCCAATGCCCTCCCCCCCTCACTTTCATCACAGCACACCTTTCAGATCTGGGATTCATTTTGATTTTTTAACTGCATTTTCTCAGCTAAATTATGTTACTGCTAGTATTTTTCATACAAGTGTTATGTTGTGTTTGATGGCCTCCAACACACTTTCATAGAGACAATTTAATTTGATCTGAATTTTCTGCAACACTTCTTTGCATTGTCATGGCAATCAGATAGGTTGGTAAGATAAAATGTAAAAAGAAGAATCTTAATAATAGCTTGTATATCTCCTATACACATCAGAAAGACTCAGCATGTTTGAGTAGCTAGTCCACATATCTTCAACCATTATCTTAAACACCTTAAAGAGGTTGGGGAAAGAAAGAGGAAGTTCACTAGGGAGTGTTTACCAAGGGAAGCACAACAAACAAAAGGTATGCATATTTTAAATATGCCTTCTTCATTAAAAGGAGATCAGAAGATTAGGTCTTCCTAAGAAAAACCCTTTGAAAGAGACGCTGACATATAAATATATTTTTCAAAAGCAACCTCTAACCAGCCTTCAGAGTCCCTCCCATTAAAGCATCTTTTGCCAAAAAGTCATATTTTGGGGTGTCAAATTTTTGCTCTCTTTTGGCATAAATTCTGGGTTTTTTTTTACATAATTTTCAAATAACTACGTTTTAAGATATGAATGTGTTTTGTTTCAAAATCAATTATTATGAAGTCCTGCATACAGGAACTTGGACATCATTCTACTAATGGTAATAATGAAAGCACACAATCAGGGTATGAGGACACCAGGGTTGGCAAGAAACAGGTTTATTAGTACTGGTGCTGATTCAGCAGATTCATATCCAAAGGCTGAGTGCCCTGAACAGGGAGTTTGGGTTTATATACACTTTACTTGTACTGGTGTTCTGGGTAGGCTATCATTGGCAGTAGTACCAGGTCTGATGTGGCAAAGACAGAATGAGGAATGTTCAAGGAGAAACAGCTGCACACAGTAAACTGAGCCAGAGACTCAGGAGTTGTTTCTCTAAGCCCCCTAGGCTGTATTTCTTAGGTTACTGGGCTTCAGGGTACTTCAACAATAAGAATAATAACAACAATTAACTGAACAAACTAGAACCATTGAGAATTGAAATTTCCAGGGAACATCTACCCTCACATAGATAAGGCAAATAGGCAGATAAAGAGAGCCACAGCTTCCCCAAGCAGAACCCAGGAGTAGACACTGCTTCCGCAGTCTTTGCTCAAGCAGGAAAACCTGGACTAAAGAATTGTTGAAAGCTCAGTGTGATCAAGTCTGAGAGTAAAAGCACCAGGGAAGTACAAGCATAGTATATGTCTGTATCTAAGGACAAAACTCTAAGAGGTTCATGGTAATGCAAAATTCAGTTGTAACCAGCAACAGAAAAATCCACAATCAAGCCAAGAATTACTAGCTATGCAAATAAGCTGGTAAATATGACTCAGATGAGCAAGAGTCAGTTGTCAAAAGCAAAGCAGAATGTTCAGAGATGTTAGAAATCAGTAGGCAAAGACCTCAAAATACTAAGGATAACTTTGTTTCATTCATTAAAAAACTAAAGGAAAGATTATATATGTTAATGCAAGATAATTTTAAGCGACCTAAATTTAACTTTTACACATGATTCTGAAATATCTCAGATTAAAAATACAATTGAATGGGATTCGTGGCAGATTAGATCTCATAGAGGGTCTAATCTAGTGAACTACAAGACATAGTAATAGGAAAAGACTTACAATTAAAGTCAATTTAATGTAATTTAAAGTTAAATTGAGTTCTGCATCAACTGGGAAAAATATAAAATTATAGAGGAAAATTTTTAATTATTATTTTATTAAAAAATTAAATAACAGCACATGCTAAGGGGCTCAGCATCATTAGTGTTTATGGAAATGCAAATCAATACTGCAATAAAATATCTCCTCACACCCATCAGGATGATTATTATTTTTTAAACAAGTGTTGGCAAAAATGTAGAGAAACAGGAATCCTTGTGCATTGAATATTGGTGGAAATGTTGGCAAAATGATGCAGCCATGATGGAAGGTAGTATGGTGATGTCCCAAAAAATTAAAACTAAATTGCCACATTATTTAGCAGCCCTTCTTCTAGATACACCCAAAAGAACTGAAAGCAGGGTCTTGAAGAGATATTTGTACATTTGTGTTCCTACCACCATTATTCACAACAGGCAAAATGAAGAAGCAACCCAAATATCTACCAACAAACCGATGTTGTCCAGCCATACAATAGAATATAAATTCAGTCTTAAAAATGGATAGAAATTTTGTAATACATCACAGCTTGGATAAAACTTAAGGACATTATAATAAGTAAAATAAATCAGACATAAAAGGACTCCACTTTGATGAAGTATATAATGTAGCCACAATCGTAGGAATTGAAAGTTGAAATGAAGTTATAAATGGGTTCAGAGTTCCAGTTTTGAAAAATAATAAACCTTATGACGATGAATGGTGCTTATAGTTTCACAGCACTGTGAATATATTCAATGCTACTGAATAGAATACACAAAAATGACTTTAATATGCAATCTTACACCATAAATTTTACTAATTTTCCAAACATTATTTTCAATTTGATTCCACTTATTTTATATAAATTACCAGAAAAATGCAAATTGAGCTTCAGTTATAGAAAGCAGATAGTCAGAGAGGGAGAGACAGGAATACAGATTACAAAGAGATATTGTCTTGAGTGTGGTTTTATTGATGTAGGCATATGTCAGAATCTCAAAT
>PVHY01029328.1:0-14386 GCA_004024945.1 Uropsilus gracilis | reverse complement strand
ATTGGTCCTGAGCTGGCAGCTCAGTTCCTGCTGTACAGGCCTGAGCCTGGGGCCAAGTCCTCAGCTGTGGGGCTACTCTGAACCCCCAGATCCGGCTGCAGGTTGTGTGTACTGAGAAGGTCAGCAGTAAGGACCCTCTCCAGCCTGAGCCCTACCTACACTGGGTCCTGCCAAGGTGGAGCAGGGTTTGGGGGGCTGCCGTCAGACCAGGGGCCCTAGGTTCTCCACTTATCTTTCCCACAGCCAGTGGGGTAAGCCCCTCCGCCTACCCTTGGGTGGGGCTCTACTCCCACATCATTCTCTTTTTGTCACAAAGGTGCTCTGGCCATGCCCTTTTGGGGTGCTCTGCAGCCATTCTCTGGACAGCTGTTGCTCCCCACCCCTCAGTCTCCATGGAGCAGTTTGTGTCTGGCAAACCTGGGCTGTTCCATAAGAGGAAAGATGATGGTACCTGGAAACAATTCACACACACACACCCCTCCCCCACCCCCCTCCCAGCAAGCGAAGTCTAGGTCTACTGGGCCTCACAGAGACTATAAGGCCAGCAAGGCCCAGGTAGGACCTGCGGCCTCAGCAGAGCCCTTTCTTCCACTTCCACATCCAGTCTGTCACCCACATCACACTGCCTGCTGCTGCCATGTCCTGGCTTCAGGCCCCTTCGCCCTCTGCCTGGGGGGCTCTGCCCAGAACAAATGCGCTGCAGATTGCCCCTGCTTCTCGCCCTGCCCCTCAAGATCTGCTACCTTATGCTGTTACCTCAGATATTCAAGAACCCATTAAAAAGGCCAAGCATTTAGGATTAACTAATTGCAACTTGGGGAGCAGAAACCTGACTGTGTCCTGGGGAGGGACAAAATCCGTGTTTTTCATGGAAGGAAAAGGGTGAGGTCATGGAAGATGAGGTAATGGTTGGGGGGAGGGTCACAATGTAGAAACAGGTACAAGTTCACTTCTATTCTCTCTTCAAGCAGGAGGTTCTCCTGAGGCTGTTGTGGTATGGTGCTGTCCAAGGGTCAGACCTAGTTTCAAAGGGGGTTTCTCTGCCCTGACTGTTTGAGCCCATTTTAAAATGGCTCCATGTGTCACTTAGCACTTTTTTTTTTTTTTTGAGACTATGTCCCACTATTTTTGCCCATGGAATAGCAGGCTCATGTTGCCCGGGGTACCACGGACTCAAGCAACCCCAGCCTCAGCTTCCCAGGTAGCTGGGATTAGTCACACGCCACCGCACCCAGCTATTTTTTTGGGACTAGGTCTCACTATGTTGCCCCAGGCGGGTCTCAAACTGCTATCTCCAGTCCCAGCTGTGCTCCATAGGCTGTCGCTTACAGGCACACACCACCGTGCCTGGCTATTTAGCACATTTCTAACGTGGGGGTGTGTGAACCCCATGATGACTAGTAGTGCACTTTCAGCACTGTTTTCTGTTCCCCCAATATGTCCCACTCACCCTCTCTTCAAACACCCAAACTTCCAACCTTCACCATGTGATTCTGGGGCCTCCTGGAATCCCTCTTCCCACTGCACTGAGACCCACACGACCCACGCGATGTCCTCGACCCTCTGGTGGCGTGATGCTGTTTGCCACTGAGCTGTTTCTGTCACTTGCCCCTTGAGAACAGCAACTTGGCTCAACTTGCTGAATGTTGGGCCCCAAAGAGATGCAACAAGGAGGGCAGCATTCACAACTAGGAAGGGGAGACTGGGGACTGGCCAGGATTGAGGGTGACTTGGACACCCCACAATCCCTGGAGGTCTGGCTCTGGTTCACTCAAGAAGTGAACTTGTACCTCTGGAGCAGCAGTCACAGGGACTTGAGGGCCTTACTCTGCCCTTCAGAAGAGGGGCATGAATGCTAGAGCCCATCGACTCAGGCCAGTGTCCATACCTGCAGACTGAAGGACTCACTGGACCCAGGAAAGCCACAGCAGAGGGCCCAGGTCTCCCAGTGTCATGCCAGTGCCTCATTGGGGAGACTCACAGACCTGAGCCAGTCAGCCCTGTCTCCTTGCCTGGAGATGTGGCCCCAGGACCCTGTCTTCTGAGCTGAGCTTTGAGCCAACCCAGGCCCAGACTCCCCTCCTGCCTTCTGCCCTGGGGATGGCCCAGGTGAGCTGCAAGACATCTGTGGAATTTCCTCATCTCCTGTTTAGTTTCCATGGAAACAGGGCCTGTTACCTTTGGGGGACTGAATATCTCCCTTCCCACTGACTCTCCACCCCAGCTATACCCCAGCTGATGCCTGAGCCCCCAGCTCAGAGCAGCTTGTACTTGCTTGTACTTTCAGCACCCTGCCCCCGCCAGCCCCAGGCCAGGACCCTGGACTCTGAGCCTGAGACCCCTGGTTGCTCTTTGTAGACTGTTCGCAGCTTGGCTCCCTGGAGTGGTCCTGGTCCAATATGACTGCATCCCTGTCCTCTGCCTCCTCTCCCACCAAGCTCACTGGGCAGCAGTTCACACTGTGGCCGCCCCATCCCTTTCTGCCCCAGCCTCATGTCTGTACCAACCTGTGCGCCATGTGCGTGCAAGTGCACACCCCCTCTGTTGTCGCACGCTGCCCCCTCCAGGACCCAAGTATCTTCACTTCACCGGGGCTAGCTGTTCCCAGTTGTTAAGCAGGACTAACCGCACCCTCTGCAGGGCTGATGAGAGGATGACCTTCTCAAAGGCTTGGCACCAGCCTCCTCCCCACCCTCTCAGGACACCCGTGGATGAGTTGTGGGCTCTCTGACAGAGTGGAGGCTACACTGGCAGGCTGTGTGCCTGAGGTCAGGCCACCCCTGTGTCAGCCACCAGGGAGCCGGGAGCAGAGCAAGAGGGAGGGCAGGCCCCGCCGACACAGGGTTGTGGCCGTGGGAGCACAGAGGCTCCCAGAAGACACTTGAGATGTGGGCTGTGGGGCAAAGGGCGGGACACTTAGGAGATTGGATCAGGAAATGGGCAAGGGAGGGTGGGTACAGGCCCTGGCTTATGGGCCCAGACCTGCGCTGCCAGCTGGGCCAGCACAATCCTCCTTGGCTTTATTTCCTATTGTTGGCTTCCCTCTAGGCCCTGCCAGGCCTCCAGGGCTGGGATCCACCTTGGCTTTCTGCCAGGTCCAGGTTGTGATAACCAACAGGGAGCCCACACCAGAGAGTAAAAGTGTGTGTGTGTGTGTGTGTGTGTGTGTGAGAGAGGGGGACAGGTGGGTTAGGGTGGGGGTGGCATGTGTAGGGGTGGGTGTTCCAGGCCCTTCCCTGCTGAGGGCTGCTCTCCTTGGGGACTCTGGAAGAATAGGGTTCATGCTTAGAAAGCAATGCAGGGGTGTTTCCTGACTCTGGGACCCTTTCATTGGAGACGATGTGGGGCCTCGAGCTCACAGGGACTTGACACTGGACATCGAAGAGCCCATCTGCTCTCTGTTTCCTCCAGGTTCCTCTGAGGCCTCCTTCCCTCAGGTGAGCGGGCACTGGGCGGGGCAACATCAGACACAAGAGAGGCTCGGGTGGGTAACATTACTGTTCCTGCCTGCCCCAGCGGGGAGCCCGTTGAGGCAGTGAGGACCCCCTCAGGCCTTGTCTCTCTTCCTTGGCAGGGCTGCCTTGGATCTGGGAGCTGCATGTGTGAACGTGGCGGCCAGGTCTCTTCTCTCGAGAGGATAGGCAGTTGTTTTTTGTTTGTTTTTTTCTTTGAGACGAGGTCTCGCTATTTTTGCCCATGGAACCACAGGCTCACGTTGCCCGGGGTACCACGGACTCAAGCAATCCCCAACCTCAGCTTCCCAGATAGCTGAGATTACAGGTGCGTACCACCATACCCAGCTATTTTTTGGGACTAGGTCTCACGGTGCTGCCCCAAGCGGGACTTGAACCGCGATCCCTAGCCCCAGCCGCTTCATAAGCTGAAGCTTACAGGCACGAGCCACCGTGCCGACTAGGATAAGCAGTCGTAAGTGTGTTGGTTAGGAACTCTGAGCTCCCAGGAAGCATCCTCCCCTGGCTCTGTGCTGCCCCCCTTTCTCTGACCCCAGTCTAGGTGCCCTGAATGCCCAAGCCCGGGCAGGTACCTCCCAGCTTCTCCCCTCACACACCTGTCCCTCAGGACTGATTTGGGGATGACAATAATTTCTTCTCTCTTAATGGACAGGGGCTAGAGGACAAGGCTGTGCCCCCGATGTAGACCAGATCACTGCTCCCACAGGGCTCAGCGTGGGGCATAAGTGGGCCCCAACAAGGATGATGAGTGTGTGCCCTGGCAAGAACCCCTAAGCCTCCGTGACAAACCAGGGTCTCAGGCGGTGGCAGGCAGTTGCTTCCAAATTTATTTGAGAAAAAACAGCAGGTCAATGTATCAAAAGAACATGAGTTGGTGGGTGGGATGGTCAGTAATGGTCAGTAGGGGTGGGCAGCGGGGTTAGTGCCTTCACTTGGCGCCAGGCTGTTCTGTCTTCCCAGCTTCCGGCCCCCCAATCTGGGCGCGGGCCTCGAAGGTGACAGGGATAGTGATCTCCGAGGACTGGGTGACGGGCTTGGGCAAAGGGGCCTCCACGGTGAGCATGCCTTCAGGGGACAGGGAGGAAGAGACCAGGGTGGGGTCCACACCTGGGGGCAGCCTGGAAATGGGGAGAAAGGAGGGGGGGAGAGTGAGAGAGAATGAGAGTCGCACATCTTTGAGCCATACTGTCTCCCTCTGCCCCACCCATGTTTCCCTCGCCCATGGCTGGAGTCTGAACTCACGTATATTTCCGTGTGAAGCACCGGGAGATGTAGCCATGCTCATCCTGTCTCTCTTCGTGCTTGCCTGCGGGGGAGAGCGAGGTCAGAAGCTGCCGGGAGGGGCCTCTTCCATCCAAACCCACCCTGCCTAGTGGCCAGCACTCAAGACTGAGCCGGGTCGACTGAGGGATTTGGGGACCATGAACTGCCCCAGGCCCTCAGAAGCTTCTGGAAAGTTTGGTTCAGGGTTCTGGGAATCGTGGGAGACTACTAGCCTGCACGCAAACACACACCCCCCCTCCGCAGATGGGACCAAGGCCAGGGATGGCTCCGGGAATAAACGCCCAGCTCACCCCCACCAGGCGTGGCCGCTTGGGGCGCGGGTGCGCTCCGGCAGAGCCCGTGAGTTGGAGCGGTGCTAGAGCGGGGAGCATTTCTTCCCTTAACAGAGTAGCGAGGGCCCTTGGGAGCCACCCGCGACCCCCATTCCCAGGCGGGCGTCTGCGCGCGGGGGCCAGGCCCGCTCCAGGTCCCCGCTCGGGTCGGTCGCTAACTTTCCAGGGCCCGAGCGCCTCGCCGGCGCTTCAGACCCGCCCCCCGCGCGCAGGGCGCCGCCCCCGGACGGGCGACCATAGGAAGGTCGGCGCCGTCCACCCGCTTGGTCCCCGCAGGACCCCGCGCTCACCGGTGATCTCCACCACGCCTTCCTTGGTCTTGACGGTCAGCTCCTCCGGGGCGAAGTGGTTGACGTCCAGGGACACGCGCCAGCGGTCGGCTGTGTGCCGGATCTCCGAGATGCCGCTGCTGAGCTGCCGGCTGAGCGCGCGGCTGTAGGCGGGCGCGGCCAGCGCCGGGGGGCCCTCGACCGCCGCCGCGGGCAGCGGACGCACGTAGCCCGGCCAGCCGCTGTGGCTGAACCACTGCGCCATCTCCTCGGGTACCCGGGACATCCCGAAGGCCTGGTCGAAGAGGCGGCTGTAGGTCGGGTGCCAGTCGCGGAAAGGGTCCCAGCTGGGGGTCCGCAGGAGCGTGAAGGGCACGCGGCGCTCAGTCATGTTGACTCTGTTCGGGGCGTCTGAACCAGGAGAAGTGCCGGGCGCTGCACTCGGCCGCGCTTATATGGGTCTGCAGCCGGGTATTTTTAGCAGGCGGTGTTTCAGGTCTCTATTAATGGCAATGACAGGCTGGGGGCGGCCCCTCCCCTGCATTCCTCCCCTTGCATACCGGGGCTAGGGCGGGGCGAGGAAAGCCCTGCCCACATCTGGAACCTTCTCTGTTTGAACCGCACACACAACAAATGACTGGACCATCCCTGCGGGTGTAGAGCCCACTGCCTACAGGTCACTCACGGGCCTAGGCGCTAAAGCCCGGGCAGCAGGCTGTGGATAGTCTCATTTGTCCAGGAGGTCAAAACCCAGAGAACCCCGGGCTACTTTTCCCTTCCCACACAGCTGGGACTGGGACCCCAGAGGATCTGTGACACAAGTCTGCTGCGGTTGTTAGGAGTATGGGCTCTGGAGCTGGACAGCCTGGCTTCACAGCCACTAATCTCATGAACTTGTGCAAGCTAGACTCAGCGGACCTCAGTTTTCCCATCTGGAAAATGGACATGATGATGATGATGATGATAATGTTTACTTCCCTGGGTGGGTGTGAGGATTTGGGGACTTAATGCAAAGAAAGACATTAGCCCAGGGCCTGGTACCTGGTAATTGCTAGTTCTTGTTTTAATTATCCACCTGGACTTGGGCAACGGGAGGAGGAAGGAGAGTATGTAGTATCTCTATGGCAGCGGTGCTGGCAGGTGTGCACTTGGCCATCTCCTATATCCCCACCCCTCGCTGCCCAGCAGGGCTGGGCTGACCCAAGTCAGAAACCTGGAGGTTCTGTATTGAGGGGGGCTCAAAAGGAAGCTCACTGTCAAATCTCCCCATCATAGCTATCTTTCCTTGAGCAGCCCTGAATACAGCCACCTTAAATCCAGTCTAGGCTTTGCCACTGACTTACTGTGGGATTTGGGGGAAGGTCCCTTTTTTTGTTAGGCCTCAATTTCCCTTTTTGCAGATTATGATCTCACAGCCCTGCCACCTCTCACCCCCCCCCCGCCCTTTTCTGATTCTTTGAGGGTAGAGGTGGGAGGACGCCGAGTGCTATTATTTACTCAAATTTCTTGAAGCTAGAGCTCTACCCCTGGACACCACTCCCTCTATCTGACCACCTATGGGAGAGGGTGCCATAAGCCTACGGCAGATTAGCCTTCCCAGGCACGACCCTGTCCAGTCTTCTGTCTTCAGTCTTGGGTCCCATTATCCCTTTCTAGAAGAGGAAACTGAGGTTCTAAGGGATCAGGTAATGAGCCCAGTTTCCAGATGTTGGCAAGTTAGCCACTTGTCCCTCTAGTGCCCAGAGCTCTTCCCCTCCTGGGATCCCCCCAGCTCCTTGCTGTCCAAATCTACTAAGTTACTGCCCCTTCCCCAGGGCTGGACTGAGGGTCCTGACAAGTATGCCACAAGGGTTGTGCCCTCCCCTCCCCCCGACACCTGGCGGGTTGAAGTCAGACAGTAGGCCTCTCACCTCAGCTAGGGTAGCAATGCCCTCTCTGAGCCTCAGACTCTTTTTCAAGAAGCCCTAGATGTCTTCTTTCTTAGCCTCTCCACACCCTGAGGCTAGACCACCAATCTGAGGTCACCTCTAGAAAGGCCTCCGAGCTCGCTGGGCTTCACTCCTGGGCACTCCCAGTCCCTCTATAAATCCATCATAAAGCCAAGGTGAGGTCAGCTCTATAAAGTCGGGGTGAGGTCAGAAGCCAGGGAGGGCCCTCATCTGTCCCTGCTTGCCCACCTTGCTGCAGCCAAGGTACCCCACCCTAGAGAGCTGTCAGGTGTGGTCACGGATGCTTTCAAGTGTGATCCTGCCAGGCCCAGCCACGCTCTGGGTGGGGGCTGCCTGCCGGCTGCCAGTGCTTTGTAGACACAAGCTCCCTTCATCTGGAACGAGGGCAGGGAGGACCCATCTCTGCCACCCCAACCAGGGGAGGTTGTGCAATCCAGGGTATAGCAACCCCAACACACACAGGGTAAGGGTAAGGGTTGGGGGGTGGGCACACACTAACAACTCACATGTCCTTTCAGTAGGGCTGGTCTTGGAAGAAGACTCCTAAGTCACCCTGACAGTCACAAGGGAGGGTACATGGGTGGCTCTGGTGATCAGGGGCTGGGCATGTGGGAGAAACTGGGTTATGGGGTCAGACAGGACTGGGTTTGAACAAAGGTGCTGCTGGTCACTGGCCTGGTGACCTCTCTGAGCCTGCATGTCTCCATCTGCAAAGGGACTAGTGACACACCCACCTTGCAGTGTGGCGAGTCTCAAGTTCAATAATGCGTGTGAAGTGCCTGCTGCTCAGTGAGCTTTCATCCTTGTTAAGGGAAGCAGGCTTTAATTGTGGATACAAGGCTTACCCTTTGAGAGCCACCTGGTTGTTGTGCTTTTGGCACCTTAAAGTGTCTTATCAAAGTCCCATTTTTCAGGCCAGAAAACTGAGGTCAGAACTGACAAAGCTGCTAAGCCATGGGAGAGATTGGCACTTAGGATTCCAGATTTCTCCTCCAATAGGGGAGGCTCCTGGGTAGGATAGAGAGGGCTTTGGGCTGTGGATGCAGGCTGAGGAGTGCAACCAGGGGTATCTGGACAGGGAGGATTTGACCAAGCTCTCTGGGGTCCCTCCAGCCCTATCCAGGCCCCCTTCCTTCAGGAGATGCACTCCACATCCAGACATAAAACTGGCAAGAGTAGTAAGGACTGAATGTCAGCCCACCTGCCCAAATGTTCTTTGATAATTTTGGCTCTGGCATTCCAGGCACTGAGCTGCCTGGAATAGTTTTTTCTGGGATTAAGAGGAAAACTCCACCCCCAAGGATTTCCCAGAAGTCACTGGGTTGGGGGGGGTGGTCAGGGTAGGTAGAAATTGCAGTCTGGAATATATTGGAGGGGGTCTGCCCTTCAATCTTAGTCCCAAAGTCTGGGGTACTTTGCTACAGCCCCATGACCAGCCTCTCTGCCTCCTCACCTGGCACTGTGCCCAAGGTCTTGGCTATGTTAGCCACACCCTTGACAGGCTTTTGCCAACTGCGGCTGAGTCAGCCCCTCCCTCGCTGGCTCAGTCACAGAGAAAGCACGAGAATCTTCGGGCAGCTGCTGGAGCTCCCCAGAGAAGTCTGACAGCTGATGGACAGAGCATTTTACCGGGCCTGCTGGGAACGGGAAATGTGGGTCGTGGTAATCAGGGGGTGTTGGCTCTAGGTCTTCTGGAGACCCATCTAAGAGTCCATTTCTAAAATCCATCTCTATTCTGTCCACCCCTTAGGTCCCTCTGACTTCTGGGTGACTTTTGGGGTCATCCTACCCTCATTATAAAAGGGGAGAAGTGGGGAATCCAGGTAGAAGGGTTGGGGATCCATCCTCCTGCCCCTCCTGCCCCTCCTGCCCTCCCATTCAGAAGAATCTATCCAGCCTGGGAGTCTGGGGACCTGCGTGTCTTTGACTCTGCGACCTTGGCTGGGAGCCCACACCTGTGACTCATTTTCCTCATCTGTACAATGAGACCATTGGACTGGATGTTCTCGAAGCCTCCTTCCAGCTCAGTGAATCAAGTTTCTCCTACACCTTCCCCCTCCTCCGCTATTTAATGCTAATGCTACAGTGTGTGTGTGTGTGTGTGTGTGTGTGTGTGTGTGTGTGTGTGATATGGAGGGGTGAGTGAGGACGTGGAAGTGTGGTGGTAGTCGTGGAGGTGGGAGGCTCCACAGCTGGAGACCCTCCTCATTCTTGGATCTTCTGTGAGCCTTTCTCAGGTGTGTGTGTGTGGGTGTCTGGAAGGGGCCTGGTGATAGGGCTGGATTGCTGAGAGTGGTAGGTGGGAGACCAGGGAGTTTCCAGGGCATGACTGAAAGGTGGGGGTGGGGATGGGGCACCAGCTGGACACCCACACTGGGCATGTGCTGTTGTGACTTGCTACTCTGGGTCTGGGATGGTGGGAAACCAGAAGGGGCAAACAGCATCAGGACACAGAAAGTCCTGTCAGCCTTCTGGCTGCTGTGGGGGCGGGGAGGGGGAATTGGGGGTCCTGTGGGCTCCATTTGTGGAGGGAGAGCCTGTGAGAGGCCTTGTCATACCCAAATGCCATATCCTGGGAAGGTTTCTGTCCCCTTCCCCTCTCCCCCTCCCCGATACCTGATGTGGAGTTGGAGTTTCCTGTTTTCCTTTCTGCCTTCCTGGCAGTATTTTTCCCTTTTCCCAAGGTACAGAACGCCGACTGAACCAGCAGTCTGTGGGAGGGACAGGGGCCTGGTCCCCTCTCCACTCTTGCCAGGAACTGCTTCCCCAAGTAGCCAGGGAGGACATGAAGAAGGAGGGGAAGATGGACCCATTCCCTGGGGCTGTTTTGTGTCCCTTCAAATGACTGGGCACCAACTGGCAGCTTTCTCTCTCCCTGTCGCCATCTAGTGTCTCCCTGCTGCCACCACATCTAGTGTCTTCCTGTTTTTGGTCCCCACTTTCCCCCACCCCCAATCCCACCCCAGGTCTCCGGAATCGCTCACTCTCTGGCATCCTTGCTCCTTCATTGACGGTCACTCCAAGCCATGCTCTAGGCACTCTGGGGGGGTCCCTGCAGGGGGAGCACCTGTGTGGCCACTGGTGCCTCTGCCCTCTGCCCCCTCCCTGAAGTTAGGCCTGGCATGTGGGTATTGGGGAGTGTACAGGTGTTCCAGCCGGCAGGGAAGGTGTTCTTGGGCCCCCCCCCCTTTGTCCCCAACTGGAGCAGCAGGAAGGCTCTGAGATTCATGCATGACAGGGGGTGGGGTTGGACCAGCTGAGCCCGTTCTTTGGTCGGAAGAGGCTGAGCACTTCTTACTTCTCAAGGGAAGGACCTCACCTCCACATTCCCCAGGAACCCAAATCCACAGAAGCCTGGTCTCACCACCTGCCATCCGGGCACCGAGTGTTTTATTAGAGTCCAATTTTTATCCGCACCGCGGAGAAAGAGGGAGGAAGAAATAGAGGGGAACCCGGACCACACCCCAGACCCCTCCCCCATTGGAGCCCAGGGTATCTGCCCTGTTGGGCCAAGGAAGACTTTGTGAGATCCCTGAGGGCCCCGGGAGGAGGGGGCTGGGAGCAGCAGAAGAGGGCTGGGGCCACTACTTCCCCATGGATGCCCCAGGCCAAGGCCCTCGGTCTAGGTCCTCCCCTTTCCTCAAAGAGCTGCAGCACCCCCACTCTGGGAAGCCTCAGCTGACCACCAAACCCAGAGGGGGAAGTGCTCCCTTGGGCAGGTCCCAAAGTGCATGTGGCCCGATGCCTGTGACCCTGCGCTGCCCTCTGGCCTACAGCCCAACACTGGGCACACCAGGCCCCCAGGTCCTGTTTGTCTGCAGGCTGCACTGCATCCCTCCGCGTAGACTCCTCCAGGCCCTTCTCTCTGGTGCCTCCTGCCCTGAATACTGTCTGCTCTCAGGGTCAGATGCAGGTGTGGTCTGCCTGTCCCACCGCTTGTCACACCAAAGGCATGGCTGGTATGGCCTTGGCCCAGGGCATGGGGTGAGAGCTGGAGGCCAGATCTTGGCCTGGGGAGGTGGGACTGGAGTGAGCTCATTGGTCCTCAGGCTGGGGCTTAGAGGCCATCCTAGTCTGGCTGTCTTCGGCACAGAAGCGGTGTAGGGAGGCATTGAGGCCAGCCTCCAGCTCTCAGCCGGGGCTCTCCCGCCGCTGACTCAGGATGCTGCCCCCAGCCAGGGTTGGGGTGCGCCGAGGGCTAGGCCAGTCTGTCTTCTAGCTAGCACAGATGGTGCTTACTTTTCCAGTAACAGAGAGGAGCTGAGGGCCCTGTGGAGTGGAGAGGGGAGGCCCCCAGGTCTGGCACTTTCAGAGGTGCCCCTGGGTCCACTGAGCTGGGTGCCCAGCCTAGTAAGCTGGCATCAAGCAGGAAGGGGCAGCAGAGTGGTCCCTGTGTTCATAGCGGCTCTTTGTTCCCTGGACACGGTGAGTGGGAGGAGGTGGGGGTAGGGACCCTCTAGAAGCAACAGAATCCAGCCCCTCCTTGTCTGCAGGGGGCTCACCCTCAAGGTCTTCCCTGGCCCAGGGACCTTTTTGTAGTGGTGGGCTATGGGCCCCCCACCATGGGTCCTGAGGCCTGACCCCTTGCCTCCTCCTGTGCCGGGGGCACCAAGCTAGGTCTGTCTGGGTTCAGAAGCCCCCACTCTCTGAGCTGCTCCGGCTGTGGTAGCTGGGACTGGGGGTCCGGGAGGGGCTGCGCGTGCGGCTGCGGGTCCCTCTGCTTCGGCTGCTGTAGCTTCCGTGGCTGTGGCCAGGGCTGGGGCTGCGGCTGGGGCTGCGGCTGGAGTAGTCACTGCTCAGGCAGCTGGAGGAGGACGAGGGGCTAGGCCGGTAGTAGGGGATGGGGCGCTTTCGGGCACTGTTGGGAGGAAAACTCAGTTACAGGCCCCCCAGGGCCCTGAGATATGCTGGTCCCGGGCCTTTATTTGGCCCCAAGACTCACCCCAGTAGCGGCCAAGAGGCTTCCTTGCCTCAGTTTCCCCTGAGCCCTTGCCTTGGCGTGCCTCCTGCCCCAAAAGGGTTGGACAGTCTTTGGTCACCTGCCAATTTCATGTTGATTACTTGCTTTTCCTCATTGATTTGACTGGATAAATATCTGTTGAATGAGTGAGACTTGATCCGCAACTCACATCAGCAAGCTAAGCAGTAGCTGCCTTGCAGGGAAGGGCTTGTGATCATGGCTCAGTCCTCAGTTCTGTTCCTCACAGATTGAGATTTGGGCTTTTCAGGTCACTCAAAGGGAAAAAGGAGGACACCCCTGGCCGCTGCTGCTCGTGCCCAAGGTCTGGCCCATCCCGCTGGCACCCACTCCTCACACCTCCCACCGCAGGTCCCCAGTTAGTCTGAAGCCAGGAGGCTGTGACCCCAAGAAAAGAAAAGAAAGTGGTTAAAGGAGCAACAATGCCCCATGACGAGGGATTAATTCTGGGAAGAAAATGGGTACATTAGTGGGAGGAGGAGGAGGCAGCCTGGGAGAGGGGCGGTGGTGGGTGCCAGGTGGAGAGTGTGGGTGTCCTCCAGTAGTGGATGGGGTGTATAATCTGCCTGGGGTCTGGCCTCTAGCTCTGGGTGAGGGGCAAGACCCTGACCTTGCTTTCCTTGGCAGGCTGGATCACCAACTGGGTATGGCTGGTGTGAGAATCTGAATATGTCAGAGCTGAGAAGATGCGCAGGGAGCCTTGCTAATTGAGAACCACTAACCAGATGCCCCCCTACCCCCACCCCCAAGGGTGCCCAGCAAGGCTGTGGCAGAGTTGGGCTCAGAATTTGCCTTTCGGCCTTCGACCCCTGATAGGGATTTCAAACTTCAGGGAGATTTCCCTAAACGCAGACCATAACCTCACCTGGAGAACCTGGCCCAGACCCTCCAGTCCTGGCAGAGAAGCTCTGCTTAGGGCTTCTGCCACCAACCACACCCTTGTCACAGCACCACTGGACTGAGTGGACAAGGTAGCCTCCCAGGACTGCCCCAGAGGCCAGAGAGCTGGTGCCCCCTCCTCCAAATTCCCCAGGGGGCTGGGAGGTAAGCAGTGAAGTTAGAAAGAAAGAGGCAGACAAGACTAGGGCGGAACAGAGCCAGGTCAGCTCACATGGGCATCTCCCCTGCAGCCTGTGGAGAAGGGGGTCACCTGGCCCCCAGGCTGCCCACAGGCCACTCAGCAGGCTGGACCTTGAGACGAAGGAGAAAAGGAGACATCATTGCCAGGAGACAGGTATAAGGAGAACGTGAGGGGGCCTAGGCTCCAGGAGAAATGGCAGGAACGTTCCAGAGCTGAGCTCTACCTGCTCTGTCCACCCAGACCCAGATTCAGAGCCCCTTCCCTCCACAGGCCTTCAAGCCCCCATGGGGACTCTGCCCTTCTTTCCCTCAAGGAACCTCTCTACCTGGTCTCTGGTCTCCTCCCCGCCTCTCCCGGTACCTCCACGAGCCTCCCTCCCCAGGCACCTCCCGGTCCCCTGCGCTGACCCCCACCGCTCTCCGTCACCCCCTCCTCTGCCTGCAGAGGTTCAGTCGGTCCTCCAGGAGTCCCAGCGACCCCGGGCCCCGGTACCTGGTGATGCGCCGGGGCTCCATGAAGCTGGGCGAGTCTCGGCGCCGCTTGCGGATGGGCGAGTAGCTGCGGGAGCGGCGCCGGGCGCGGGCGGCCTCGGCCTCGGCGTGCCTGGCGCGGCTCTCGCCGTCCTTGTCCCTGAGCGGTCAGGCCCGGCGTGAGCGGCGCGGCCCGGCCTTCTGGCCGCCCCGGCCCCGCCCGCCCCCTCGCCGGGCGCCCCCGGCTGCACTCACCAGCCCAGGGTTTTCTTGGGCGACGGCGAGCGACTGGGGCTGCGCGCCCTCTTCTCGGCCGAGCGCGAGCGGGACTTGGACGGCGAGCGGCTGGAGCTCCAGGAGCGGGGGTGGGGGCCCGGGCTGCGCGACGAGCTCTTCCCCTCCGGGCAGCCGTGCCAGCCGTGCGCTCCCGGGGACGGGGAGGTGCTGGGCCGGGCGCGCGCCGGACGCTCTTTGGCCCTGGAGGAGGGACGCGGCGACCGGGAGAAAGTGGGCTCAGTGGAGGGGAGGGGGCTGCGGGGACGGGGTCCTG
>PVHY01029327.1:0-14379 GCA_004024945.1 Uropsilus gracilis | reverse complement strand
GGGCCCCAGGCGGGACTCGAACCGCGATCCCTGGCTCCGGCCGCTTCATAGGCTGAAGCTTACAAGCACGAGCCACCGTGCCCGGCTGTGTCCACACCTTCTTTGGTGGTTCATAATTGCAGATTCCGAAAGGAGCCAGAAGCAGAAGCCAGCCTCTGGGGTGTCTGAGACAGAGCAAGAAAGTAACTCCCAGGGTGTCCACCCCACTTTCCTGCCCAGGGACCCTGATAGAAGCAGGGCCATCCTTCACAGATGCCTGGGTGCCGCCATATTCAGAGCCAGCCTTGAGAGAGCCTCCCAGGGCTTTCGCTAACCCTTCCCCACCTTCCCTCCTTTCTTTCCTCCCTCCCTCCCTTCCTTCCTTCCAGTTCTCAGTGCTCCTTCTAGTGTGGGAGGTGACACCAGAGGCCACGAGTCACTCGGTGTAGTCGTGATGTGAAGGAGCGTGGTGGGGTGACAAGTCGTCACACTGAGGAAACGGCACCTGAGCTGACACAGGACGAGACCCCAGCAGCCAGAGATGTCCACACAACGGGGGTGGAAAGTTTCAAGAAAGGAACGAGCTGCGGTAGAGATAGTCCAGGGCCTCTGTGGCTAGAACGGAGAGCGCTTTAGGTCTTCCCTCCTCGCCAGCTCTTGGCAGATTGGCCACTTCCCCCTTGTCCCTGTTCACCCCTGTCCTCAGCCACCTGCTTCCTTCACAGCCCTTGCAACTCTCTGTTGACGGTGAGCCCCAAGGGCCGGTTATTCAACACAGCGCCTCCAGCCCCTCATGGACACCAAATAGAGCTGTGCTGACTACATACACAGCTCCGCTAGGAGCTGTGGGACATTGTGGGGACAGCACAGACGCCACCACCACCTTCAGGGCGCTACCAGCTGGAGGAAGAACTCAAGGTGTGCAGAACTGAATGATCGAAAACACACTGTTTGCGAAACCGTCAAAGAATTCCTGATAATTGTGTCACTTAATTATACTGACTTGGCCAAATGTTGAATGCCTACTACGTGCCAAGCACTTTGGTCATCTACATCAATGACCAAGAACACCACTCCCACCTATAAATTAGCTCATAGTTCACTGCTGTACCGGCCACATCATCAGCCTCTAGGCATCAGTGACCACTGACCTTTGACAGGGGGCAGGGTCATGGGAACATGGAGCAATATAAACTCTGAGTTTTAAAGGCGAAAGATTAATACGATCTAAAGAGAAACCAGAGTATTAAACTCTGAGTTTTAAAAACATGGGGCAAAACAAGAATGTAGAACAGTGCATCCATCATTTTTAATACTGATTGCATGTTGAAATAAGGTATAGTATTTCATTTCCTGTTTCTTTTTTCAATCTGACTGCTGGAAAATGTTAAATTGCATCCACGGCTTGCATTAGACTTGTACTAGACAGCACTGGTCTAGTGGAACTTAATACTAGTTGAATAAACAAGTGATAACTTACTACCGATGTTAGAATAGGGCAAACTCCCAAGAGAGGGAACAAAGCCAGAATGTACAAAGCAAACCACCTGGACAAGTCTTCAGCCGTTCAAGTGCATAAAGGGGTCAAGGCTGGGTGGCCCCAGAGGACTGCTTCAAAGAGCTGAACTGTGAGCAGCCTACTTCCTCCTCTCCCGTGGAAGAGCACCCTGGGAGGCCTCTCCCTGTGAGTTCTGGGAATCGGGGAGGATCAAGCATGTCTGTCTGAGTCTCAGCTGGATTTCCACAGGGCAAGAGATAAGTGGACGAGTCAGTGGACAGCAAGAGAAGAAAGAACTGGCTGGTCAGGAATCACCTTCACTTTGCCCTGGAATTTGCCAAGGGGAAGAAACGCTGGAGAACAGAATGTGGCCTTAAGGGCTCCAGCTGTAGGGTCATTTGGGTCCTTCCTAAGAGGGAAATTGAGTGGGACAAAGAGACTCCAGCGAAGGTAGCTGAGAGTGTTAGGTTCCCAGGGACCCAGGAAAAGCCAGAACCAGCCAAGGGGGCCTCCGGTCACACTGAGAGCACTGCTGCACCGGGGAGGGTAGGTCTTGGAAAGGCTCCTGAGTGCGCATGTCCTTGCCCCCCCCCCCCCCCACGCTGAGCCAAAGCAGACAAGCAGCAACCTCCTGTCCTCCCCTCCCTCCCTCCTCCGGTTGTAACCAGAGGGGCCAGAAGACAGCCAGGCGCAGGGGCCTGCCTGGATGAAGGGCAGACAGAGAGCTCAGAAGACAACAGGCGAGAAGGGAGATGGGGCACCCGCCTCACACCCCAAGGGCAGGCTCCCTGCTCCTGCTCCCCAGCTGAAAAAGGAGAGAAGGCACAACTTTGAACGGTTAGTCCCTGAGTCAGAGGTCGCTCAGCACAGAGCCCCCCAGACACAGGAAGTAGAGGACAGAGAGAGAGTTTATTAGGACTCAACCAAGGGCGGCCAAGCCAAGGGAGACTTCGACCCCCCCCCCCCCCCCCACTGCTCATGGCAGGTCTTTGTATATCCTTTTGCAAAGCTGATATTGCACATCTGCATTCTTATTTCCAAAACCAGAGGTAAAATAGGCAGACATGTTTAGAGACACACGTTACATTTACCTGCACAGGTGCTGGCTTATCTACCAGGCAGGAGCTGCCTATCTGTCAGTTTTCCTTCCACAGGGGCGTTGCAGTCCCCTGGGAGGAGGGAGCTGCCTGTGCCTTCAGGGGAGGAGACACTGATTGCTTTCTAGGTATTTAACGTGAGACCCAGTCCAAACTGTCTGCTACCCACCAGAGCTAAGTGGAAAGGTCTGGTGACCACCTTGGACAGAACACTTGGGCCCCTGTTGGGAGACCACGCCCCGTGCCTGGGTTCCCACACAGGCTGGAAAACTGAGACTTTTGATTTTGATTTTATGTATTTGCCTTTGAAGGAAGATTTTATTACTCACAATTCCCGAAGGGATGGGAGGTACCGCATGCCACAGAAGATCTCCTGGAATCGCTCTCTCTCATTTGTCCCACAAGTACCTCAAAAGAAAATTTTAATGTATAGAACTACCTCTGATTGAAGGGTGGCATAATGAAATTTTAATGATGTTAGTTTAGAAAAAAATCCTATCTTACATATTAATTAGCACTACACAGTAAATCTTCACTGTTGCTAGAGTAATATAACCCGTTACTGGGACTTAGCTCTCAGTATTTTTTTATACTAGAAATTAATTCTGAATTACATGAAGCAAAGGTCATCCAAACAATAGCAAGTTTATACCAATGAAATGTGAAGTAACCTGGCTGCGGTTCTACAGGTTCAACCCTTAGACCCATATATCAATTCATGAGCTGTTTTTGGCTTTAATGAAACACAACTGCCATAGATATTAACACTGTATTACCTTCAGAATGTTAACTAAGGCTGTTTGATAGTAGCGATCCTGGTGTGCTTTTGCTGCTGCTAAAGTAAGAAGATAATCATTCCTTGCGTAGGTAGCTTTGGAATTACACTCAGATCTCCGGGCTTTTAACTAAAACATAGTGAAGGGGGGAAAAAAAAGTGTAGATTAGCATTGCACTGCAAAACATGAAAATACTATTCTTAGTTGGTAATTGATGACTCCCCAGTAAGAGTAAAGGTAACCTTATTGGAGAAACATCTACCTGCATATCAAAATTACTCTACACTATTGAGCAATTAAATAAACAGTGACCAGAATTATTAAGCATGATAACATTTTCAAATATTTGCTAAGCTATTTAAGTGATTTCTTAAATATTCTGTTCACTTTATTCAGGTAAGAAAAAGCAGAGAGAAATAGAGAACTGGGGCTAAATCTTTATTATGATTGTGACACAGCATGTATCCAGGCAGGAGAAAGGATGGGAGAAAGGGGAGAACAGAAGCCAGGCTGAGTAAAATAAGGAAAAGTCTTTATTGCTGCATTCCTGGGTGAGGTTCACTGACCCCAGAGCGGGTCAGTGAAGTGGCACTTACTTGAGGGGATGGCTGCTTTTCTAAGGGCAGGGACATTGGGGGGGGGGTGTCCAGGTGTGAGGAACTAAGTTTGTTTTTTTTCTATTGCTGCAGTGGGCAAGGTCACTGGGCGAAGTTGACAGTGTTGTGACTCGGGGGCCACTCAACAAGGCACAAGGACTCCGGTTGAAGTTCAAAGCTGCAGGTTTCTTACTGTGCACCAGGGTCCCCACGCCAGCTCGGCAAGAGAGACCCAAGCAGTTTCTGTGACAACCTTTTACAGGGTAAAACCACCACTGCCCCCTATTGTGAGGCAAGAGGTATGGACGTGTTCCCATAACTTCCAGTAATGCTGACATCCATCATCAGTCATGAGGACAGCGCTGGCATCCATCATCTCTCAGGTGGACAAGACGGTTGTCAGGAACAACCCGGAATAAGGGGAGGCAGAAACAGGATGTCGGACCAGCCAGCCGTGGAGGGTACCTTCCACTGAGGGCAAGGAGAGGACACTGGCCTCAACGGGGAGGTTTAAAGCAAAATGGAGTTATTTGGTTAGTCTGTTCCCAACAGACAGAAGTTCCGATTATAGCCAGAGGGCAACATTTGGGTTGGGTGACATTCTTAGGGAAGTTGTTCAGCATCTTTAAGGCTCTCATAGGGAGACATTTTAAAGAGAGACCAGAGACCAAAACGAAGCAGCCGCCCACACGCTGGTTTGTGTGTCTGAGACTCACTAAGATCTAGGAGGCAGGCTGTGAAGGTGGGTAGAAACGTGTTATTCTCAGACTGAACGGAAGAGTAGCTGGCTGTTCCGTACAGACGAAAGTGCCTATAACCACTGTAAGGTCACTACCGTCAGGTCAGATTAAGGGCACTGGGAGCCTCCACCTGTAAGAGGATTGAGGATGCTGGATAAATTCTCTATGGACACCAGCCAGCCCAAACCTTACCCTCCGGCTGCAACCGAAACTGCTGTCCACCTCTTCCACCAAACTCAACCTCACCCAGCCAACAACCTTACCTGCCTGCTAACCTTACCCTTCACACTAGCAAAACCCATCCCCCGTGTCCCTGCCCCTATAAAAACAAATGATTCCCCGTGTGCATGCATGTGTGTGTGCATGCATGTGTGTGTGTGTGCATGCATGTGTGTGCACTAACCCCCCATCCTGGGGTCAGTCAACCTCACCCGGGAGCTTAGGACAATAAACTCTTCTTTAATTCTACTTGGCCTGGCTCCTGTTTCCCTCTGTCCTCACCACCCTTTCGACCACTGGGAGGAAAACTGGTCACGGAAAGCCAGCTCATGCTCAGCCTCACCTGAAGACAAGCACCGGACACCCTGGCCCAGAAGACAAGCACCGGACACCCTGGCCCAGAGGATGCGCTGTGGCTGCTGAGCTGATCCTGTGAGAGGGGACCCAGCTCGCCGGACCTGCCTGAGGCTGCTGCACAGTGACAGGGCTTGCATGGCCTCGATGCAAGAGAAATGGGTGGGCAGGCAAAGGCAGAGTGTAAAGGTCAGTCGCTGGAGGTGGATACCCCACTGAAGGCAAAGTCCAGCCTGAAACAGCTGACTAGACTTGGGACTCACTTTTATCGGATTTTTTCTCCCCAAGCAAAAAAGTTAGTGGGAAGGATAAAGCCATCCCCACTCTTTTATTTGGGGGGGGGGGCAGGGCGGGCAGCTAGAGAGACTAGTTTGAAATCGGGTAAGAAAGCCAACAAAGCAGAGAACTTCACTAAACTTACAAGTGGGAGCAGCTGACCCTTTAAACCCAGCTACTCCTTACGTTGTTCCAGTCCGTGCAAGCACTAGCAAGACCATACTAACCTTAAGTGGAGGCGAGAACAGATTTACTGATTAAAAGACAAAATAGACAAGAGTCACTATGGGTACAAGATGTTAAGCCGCCGCAAACACAGACTCTCGGAGAAACAGGTAAACAGGAAAGTTTTATCAAAAGATTCAGCTGAGGGCACATGGGTCTCGGAAGGAAAGTTGGAGCCAAGGCCCCAAGTTTGGTTAATACAGGCATTTTATAGGTTATTGCAAAAGCTACGAATACATTTTTTGCATGTTTAACCGTATAGAGGCAATTTCCTGCGTGACGTGGTACAAAGTTGGCATAGAATACACAAAGTTGGCACAAAAATACAATTTGTGACACTCTGGCTATCTCTAAGAAGTAATACCTCCATAGAACTAGACTTTTCACCTTAGATAAGTTCTTTTCTTTTGTACAAGCTGTTTCCCTCCCAATTAAGGGAAGGGTAGGCAAATGCGTCTGTTTGTTATCTTGTTTTTAGTTTTCCCACACACAGCCTGGCCTTGAGTTAGCAAAAGTTAGAAAAAGTTCCACAAAGACCTAGTTGAGTCTCCTTTGACCTTGAGATGCCTGCATCCCAAGCCAATTTTTAGGCCTAGTGGTTAAGACTTTAGATCTCAGTCTTGAGGGGTTAAAGAAGTCACTCAAGGGGTTTTAACTCATTTTTACACAAGGAACCCCTTTGGTAATCTTACCAACCAGTCCAGTCTAATCCAAAAACTGCACAAGGGTCCTTAGCCACATGTGTCCACAAAATAGCAACTATCCCCACCTTTAAGCCAGATGAAGAAACCAAGATGGCATTGTCACTCCTCCTTCAAAAGTGGGAGATCCAAATCCAATAAAGACACCAAGATGACATCATCAATCTTCCTCCAAAAGACACAGCTCCAACATTCTTTCAGCTTCAACTCTAAAGTGGCCTGAAACCAGCAAGACTCACTCGCTACAACAGCAGCAGCCTCTTCCAACGTCTCATGATAAAAACAGCAACACTCCAGGTTCTCTTCAGGTCTCCAGATAATTCCCAAGCTTCACAGTTTCAAAGTTAAAGCAAGTTTCCAAGCACCACATTTCAAGTACCACTTACAAATGTCACAAGCTTCTCCAGCATGCTTTCCCAGGCTCCTCACCAGTCCAGGCTGTGGATGGAAGCCCACAGTATGGCTTCCTGCCCTGCCTTGTTGCCACACATGGAAGTGGCAGCCTCCTTGCTGCTCCTCTCTTCTCTCTCTTCTCCTGCTTTCTCCCTCTTCACTCCTTAAATCCCCTCTCTCTCACTTCCTCTAGCGAGAATGCTTGGCTTCCTTTCTCCAAGTCTCCACCAGGGCACAATGGTTGCTATTCTAATGCACCATTACCATGCTTGGTCCATGGCCCCCCAACTTCACCACAGCACCCCTATCAATTTGATCTCATAAAGACACGGAATTATTTATACGATGAGAGGTTTCAGAACTTCAGAAGAAAGGGACCACACCACGTGGTGCCATTTCAGAGGTAATTTATTTTGGCCTGCGCACCCTGCAAAGAAGGATGCCATCTCTAAACAAGAAAAACCACGATGTAGAGCAGCTTTGGTGCCTCTAGTTCCAGGAGGAGAACTTGATCTCTGACTGAGACACTAACTAGCTCAATCGCTCCATGCTTTCCTTTAAAGCCTCATCCCAGCGCTATTACTGTTGCTTGCAATCCTTACCACTGAGACTTTTCAGGAAGCATGACACCTCCTGGCTACAGTGTCAGCTGCATTCCTTTCCACTAATACTCAAAGAGGTGAAGAAACATTCTAAATGTTCATTCTGCCAGGACGTCAGCCCCACTCCTCCCAAAACAAGCTCACAGGCCCCATTTCTCTGCCCCTTAGTTCGGGTGAGAGAGAAAAGCCTAGGCCTTATTCCTTCTAAGACCCACTTCATTTCTGAATGGTTAAAATGCCTGGAAACCTCTTGAAGTATTCCAGGATGTCACTTCCAATAATATGTCTAATTTCTCTTTACATGTCTGTTCTTCCAGTATAAAAACCTCCATCACAGCCTTCAAGTCCTCCAGTCTCCAGATTAGAGTGGCTGAACCTCTTAATTAGTTTCTCGACAGGGAGTGGGGGGGGGCATGATTTCTAGTCCCTTTATAACTGAGTCACACTTCCCTGCACAAATATCTCTTGGCCAGTGGCCTCCTTCACCACCAAATGAAATAAAAACTGCTGTTTCATGTGCTCTGAGTGGGTGTGCAGAGTGGGATGAGGGTAAGAAAAAGATATTCTCCTTCCTCGTGTTTAGAGACAGTGAGAGAAATAAGCCACCTTTTCCTAGTAGATCAACACAGAACTTCTAATCAGTCTCACCTTCTAAGTAGCCACGATCAGAATTCAGAATTTTATCCATTTTGAGTTGATTTTTGTACATGGTGTGAGGGAGCTGTCTTGGTCCATTTTCTTGCATATCTTAGTCCAATTTTCCCAGCACCATTTATTGAATAGGCTATCTTCCAGTGCTCTACACGTTCAGAGAAACTTCTCTAGTAACGAACTATAGAAATGATCCCTGAAAGTATAGTCTAGAGGAAAACTTGGGTAAAACCCTTCAGGAGTTACAATTCAGAAATCCCTTTCTGGAATCATCTACAGATGGCAAAAAAATGAAGGAAAACATAAACAGATGGGACTATATCAAACTAAAAAGCTTCTGTACAGCAAAAGAAACAACAAAAAAAAACTAAAAGAAGCCCAACCGAATGAGAAAAAATTTTTGCCCTCCACAATAGCGATAAGGGTTTAATAACGAAGATCCACAAAGAACTCACACAACTAAACAAAAGCAAAATAAAAGGCCCAATCAAAAAATGGGGAGAACTAAAAAGACACTTCTCCAAAGAGGAGGTACAAATGGCCAACAGACACATGAAAAATTGTTCATTATCACTAGCAATAAGAGAAATGCAAATCAAAACCACAATGAGATACCACCTTACACCAGTAAGAATGGCCCACATTCAAAGAACCAAGAGTCTTTTGCTCCCACCAACGCTCCCGCTGCAAATAGGAGAAAGTCACTCCCACCAGGCGAGGTAGATAAGACAGAAGATGGGAAAACACAGACGGTTCCAGGCGCTGGGCTCCCCAAAACCGGAAGCCGGAAGTAGGAAGCTCAACAGGAAGCAGGAAGTGGGAAGCTACACGCAAGCCAAGCAGGCTGCTGCCTGCCTGAGGTAGCTTGCCTTTGCTGCTGCTCCGCTCTACACCGACGACATCTTCCTCCCCCACCTCCTCATCTCTGTACATCTCCACCCAAATCTTACAAAATACTCACCCCCGGACCCAATACAGCCTTTCCGGCTTGAAGTGCAACAGGTAAAATGGCGGCTTCAGAAGAGACTGGTGACAGCCCCTTGCCTGGCGACTTATTTGGAAGAAGAGTTCTGAGGTAGTTAAGGATACTGAGGTGAAATTATCTTAAATTATGCAGGTGAACCCTACTGACCTTGGAAGAGACAGGAGAAGTCACAGACACGTAATGAGGGGGCATCGCCATTCCAGAGGAGGAATGGGGTGAAATGGCCGTCACGGACCGCCAGCAGCCACTAGGACCTAGAAGGGGCTTATTTCCTGACCTCATTGGTTCATCTCCATGTCCTGTTCAACTGGTCAGCATGGGGGTCTCCAGCCTCCTTGCTGCTCCTCTCCTCCCTCTCTTCTCCTATTGAACCAGTCACCATGTTGAACCAGTTCCCCTTGCCTGCTTTCACTTCTGTATATTCTCAAAATTTCCCACTTCTTTCCAGCACCCCTCGTCCCCATCACCATCAAGTCAAGCCAGCATCACTGCACCTCAAGCCAGCACCTAGGACCTCCCCAGTTGCCAAAGCATGTGCCAAGGCACCCTGGAGGGCCACACTGAACCCACAGGGGTATCTCAGACCCACTTGTGCCCTGAGTTCAGACTTCGGGCCTCAGAGCTGTAGAGAACATGTCTGTGGTTAGAAGTCATACCACTGGGGGATAGTATGTGGCAACAGCCAAAGGAAACAAATATGCTAAGTTTTAACTCCAATTTCTTGGGCTAAAAAATCTGATTGGTTTAGGATGACTCTACTGCAACATATTCTCAGCCTCTCCATCCCCACCACCCCACTTCTGGGCCCTCCTCTGATCATCTGCCAGGGCCACTCCTGCCTGGAAGATGGCTGTCATTCTCAAGAAAGCGAAGGTGGCAAAAGAAACAATGCAAGAAAATTTAAAAGTTTAGTCAATAAAAATAGAAAAAAAGAAAGTGGGGGAGGGTAGGGCGCAAAACCACCTACTATGTGACGGTTCTCCAGTCACCTAGGTCCCAGACCTTGTTTCCTGACCTCATTGCTTCATCTCCATGTCCTGCTCAGTCACCATGTTGAACCAGTTCCCCTTGCCTCCTTCCACTTCTGTATATTTTCAAAATTTCCCACTTCTTTCCAGTGCCCCTCACCCCATCACAACCGCCACTACACGTCAAACCAGCACCTACCTCCCCAGTTCCCAAATCATGAGCTGAGGCACCCTGGAGAGCCACGCTGAACCCACAGGGGTATCTCAGTGTTTCTTCATTTTCCATGGGACCTGCAGCAACATCTGCAGGAGACCACTAGCTTGAAGTCATTAGCCCTTTCAGTGCTAGATTATGATGCTACTTCCACTGACATCAAATCGCTGAAAGCTGGTTGTTTAGTAACTGCTGTGATGAAAGCAGGCACCCCTCAAAGTTAGTGTGGAATGAGGAATGGGGGTGGTGGAAGCCAATACAAGTACAAGACCTGAGGTGCATGGTGCTCCACAGACACTAAATTGCTGGGAACTGGACACACAGGCCCTTCGGACCTGATTAATTACCAAGTGTGATCGCTGGTTACCTCCTCTGCCCAGAGATACTGAAAAATAATTACTAAGAGACCAAAGATAATGGCTTACCTTTTCACCCATACTCTACCAAGAGTCAGAGATGGGAATGCCTCCCAGCTCGGAGATGAGCCACGGGTAACATCATTACTGCCCACAGAGAAGGAAACGATATTCTCTGAGTTGGAGTAAAGTGACCTTGTGATCATTTGTTTTGTCACTTAGGAAATACACATCTATTTTGCTTGCTCTTGTGGGAATACTAATGTGTGGAAGGCAACTCAAAAAGCATGTGTCGGGCGTTTTCTCAGAAGCTGCCTACAAACCATGAGAACCAGGAAACCTAGGTAGGAGCCTCGGTTCCACCATCTATGACCTTCACACCCCAAAGCTGGCTGCCCCGCCGCTCTGAAGCTCAGTCACCGCAGCCATGAGCAGGCAGGAGTCATCATTCCAAGAATGTTATTTATGAGCCTTCACTCTGCTGGCACTGCCCATGCTGTAAAGTGCTCTCGGACATGTTTCCCATTATCACTCCCCTAAGGAGCCTTTTTAGGCAACTTTGTCCTCATTCTGTCCTCCTAGGTTTTAATGCCACATATACACTCTATATGTTTCTGGTGGGCGCGCACGCGCGCATGTGTGTATGCGTGTGTGTGTGTGTGAGTGTGTGAGTGAGTGAGAGATACATTACAAGCGAGTGTTCTTGCCTCCTGGGATGATACCGCCCCAAGTCTGCGTGCCCTAAGGAGACAAAGAGGACATTTCTGCTCTTACAGAACCTTCACTCTAGTGTGGGTCGAATACGAGAAACTGAGTTCTAGAAGCTGGATAAAAATAAACCAAATGTCAAAGCCAGTGGCTTGTGCCTGTAAGCTTCAGCCTATGAAGTGGCTGGGGCTAGGGATCGCGGTTCGAGTCCCACCTGGGGCCTGTAGCGAGACCTAGTTCCAAAAAATAGCTGGGCGTGGTGGCACGCGCCTGTAATCCTAGCTACCTGGGAGGCTGAGGTTGGGGATTGCTTGAGTCTGTGGTACCCGGGACAATATGAGCCTGTGGTTCCACGGGCAAAAAAGCAAGACCTAGTCTCAAATAAATAAATAAATAAACAAACAAACCAATCAAATGTCAGCTGTGAACAGTGCTATCAAAGAGTAGAATGGGGCACAATGGCGGAGAATGGCTTCAGGGCGAAACCCTCCCTGGAGAGGTGAGCCTGAGTGAGAGCCATGGGAGGGCAGGACCACTGGGTAGCACCAGGGAGAGGCTCTAGCCCACCCCCCAGCGCTGAGCCTGAGCCTGGAGAAAGGCCAGCACCGAGCCCAGTGATCTCCAGGGACACCGCAGCAGAGGGTTCCTCAGGAGAGCAAGGCAGACGGCACGCCTGGGGCCCTGTGGATAGAGAACCGCTAGCTCCGGGCCCCAGAAAGAGCGGCAGGGGCTGGATTCTGAGAGAAGGTTGAACACAAGCCTGGACATCAGGCATTCAGACGGCAGGGAGACCAGGAAGACAGAGCGGCGTTAGAAGAAACGGCACCCCATGCGCCTGAGGGACTCGCCACAGCCTCTGCACTGACCGCATCACACACGAACCCCGCAGTCCCATGGGGGTGTTCCCTCCAGTTCACAAATGAGGAACGAAGGCCTTGGAAGCCCACAGCTTGCCCAGAATCACAGTGGCAAGGGGCAGGACTGAGGTGTGTCTGACTTGAGCGTAAGGTGTTCGTGGAGAGGACGCAGGCCCAGCTCTCCATCCGGGTTTCTGCACCCCTCCATCCTCACTCCTCCCCAGACTAGGACCCCAGACTAAGTTCATCCGTGAAAAGACTAACTGTAATTCTCTTCAATGTGCCAAGGATCAGAAGCCGTCAGTGCTGTGTTGAATCACACACTGTCTCACATGGGGGGGAGGGGCGGTGAGGGGAGGAGGGGGGTTGCGGGGGAATTTTTACCTATGTCCTGAGGATAAATGGATATGGACTCTGTCTGGGTTGCAAGAGAACTGGAAAGCAGGTTTTGTTCTGCTTTGAACTTCCTGAAAATGCAAATCCAGTAACACGGCGAGAGAAGAACTGTCAAGAGGAAATCCAAAGAGAGACACTTGTCAACAGACAGCAGACACGAGCCTTGTCTGGTGGCTGTGAGACATAATTTAGAGTCACCGGCATGAACACGAAAGATGAGAGACTGATTCCAGATATGAAAGTGTCAGAAAGCCCCAGAACCCAGGAGCAAGTCGTAGAGAAGATGACGCTTTGAAGAGAGAGGAGCGAGAGCTGCTCTGTGAGAAACTTCGGTGGCATTCAGGTGTGGACACGGTAAGAGGACTGGTCCCTGACAAGACCCAGGGAAGCCAACATCGCTGTGTTAGGAAAATATTTGTATGCAACGTAAGCAGTTATAAAAGCACTCTGCATTCTTTTGGGGTTTTTTTGTTATTTAATGAAATTCTCAAAAGTCAGAATCCCTGTGTTTTTCAGGCCTGGCTGTGGAGCAGGGCTACAGAGAATGCAGATGTCTTAGACAGCACACAAAGCCGTACAGGCAACCGTCACTAATAAGATACCAGTGTCCATCAACCATGTCGCAGAGAGACTGATGTAGTCTCTAGAAAAAGGTTTACACGATCACTGTTTTATATAAAGGGGCCATCAAAGATTATACAGACAGAAGTATAGGAGAAAGTTATTATCCAGTTGTGGCAGGCGAGTAATGAATAAAATCCTGGTGATTTTTTTAATTTTCTGATGCATGTGGTATTCGTCGGGGGTTTTCAAGTTGTGATTTGCTAGAACTCATTTTGAAAAAATTCACATCTGTGCTTACTTTTTGTGATCGAGGGCTGCCAAAATTGTGTTAACATCAAACCCCACAAAAATGAGCCCCAGATGGAGAGAATCATGAAGGTAAGGTGAGTCACCGAGGCATATAAAAGCTGATACCCAATATACTGCAAAATAAGTACCACTGTAACGATGTATGAAAACCTTTCATAGAGACAAGGGTAGTGTGTAATGATGGAGACTGCAGCTGACTGGAAGGAGCAGAAAGCTTCAGAGAAGGTTGAATTTGAACTGGCCAGTGAAATTTTGACTCACTTATTAATAAGTCCTGTGATGGATTTAGCTATTTATTAACTGCAGTATTGTGTCCTTGCTCTTAAAGTGGATAGTACCTTTCACTGGGGGGGGTCCCTGAAAAGAAAGCTTGTGCTCCCCTTTTTTCATGTATTTAACATACCCACAGCTACCTACATGGGTACTAATACCATGCCAGGCACTGGAAATACCACCTTAAACAAACAAGAGTGCCAAGAGCAGAGGAAGAGGAGGGGTGCTGTTTCCAGATGAGGTGCCCACAACATCCCTGTGATGAACCCATCAGGGCTTGACCGTGGAGAATAATGGCGACTTCTGAGAAAAATACCTCATCGCAAACACTTGGAGATAAGACTGGAGAGAGACAACAGGAACTTCATGAAGACAAACGTAGAGGTGGGCTGCTAGCTGATTTTAGAGGCGAGTGTAACCAATCTCAGGTTCTCTTTTTCGTTTTCTGACAAAATGAAGATTTGTGAAATGCCCAGGTGACCAAGAAGCAAACAAAGAAATGTTTGATTTGTGTCTGCATGAAGATTTTGCTCTGAAAATTATAATATCCCATTACAGAAATGGAGTGGAAAATACCAGAACTCATCTATTCATTTGCTCAGACTGCTAGGCATTCAAGACTATCAAAGAAAGGAGGGAGGG
>PVHY01029325.1:0-14393 GCA_004024945.1 Uropsilus gracilis | reverse complement strand
AAAAAAAGTGTATCCAGTTAAGGTTAAAGGTAATTGCAAAGGAACTGCTTGTAGCCTGCTTTGGAGAAAGAAGCAAGCAGATAGGGGTAAACAGTTAAATAAAGACAGAAAGTCTCTTTTTTACCCAGTTTCAGTTCGAGCCTGTAAGCTTCAGCCTATGAAACGGTTGGGGCTAGGGATCGTTGTTCAAATCCCATTCAGGGCAACACAGCAAGACCTAGTCCCAAAAAATAGCTGGGCGTGGTGGTGCACGCCTGTAATCCCAGCTACCTGGGAAGCTGAGGCTGGGGATTGCTTGAGTCCATGGTACCCCGGACAACATGAGCCTGCAGTTCCACGGGCAAAAATAGTGAGACCTAGTCTCAAAAAAAAAAAAAAAAAGCCTTCAGGATATTTCTAAATTCCCTGACCAGAGATTATCACCACCAGAACTGCCTCGATCTTCACATCAAGTTCATAATCATGTGTGGGGACGACCTGTCTTTTCCAACCTGCTTAAAATATTCTTCTATTGCTAATATTCTCAAAGGGACAGACTTAGCAATTTTATGGATTTATTTTATACACTACAAATATTTGCCATCATTTCTTATGTCTGTCTACAATGGGAACGGCTGAATCAGGAGTTAACATCTTCCAGAGACAGTTGTTTCAAGGGCACACATTTCTCTCTCCAATGTTCATATTCCTTCCTACTGCCAAAAACACTCCAGGAGGATCCTCTGTCCGCACCCAGAACCACAAAGTCTTCGAACCTTCAGAGACATCAGGAGGATCCTCTGTCTGTACCCCCTTCTCCAATTTGTGGGCAGAGGAAAGGTAGTCAAGGTTTAAGTTTGAATTTATTTGAGCTTATTTTTTCAGATGTTTCTTGCTCAATATCCGGAACATTTTTAAATAAGTCACTGCCCTGTCCAGCTAGTCTGGGTCGGGCCTTTTCCATGTCTATCTGAAATTGACTTACACGTCTGAGCTGATGCCTTTCTGTGAAATCTCAAGTTAATATCCACAGACCCAAAAATAGATATGGAAAAAAAAGATTAACTGGCTTGAAAATTCCTTCTATTTTCAATGGGAGTAATTTTACTTTTCCATAGAGAAAAGTTGACAAAATCAACCTACCTGGGACCCTAGCATTTTTTTATTTAACATAATAAAAGCTTCCTTCCCTTCTCCAAAGAAGCTGTACTTTGTCAGCTGAAACCAGCAAGAGCTGCTGCCCAGAGGACCTTGCATGGACCCACCCCCAAGTGTTTCTCAAAAAAATTCAGCCTTCTAGATACAGTGGTTTGTTTTTATTCCCATGTGTTCTTTCTTGGAACTTTAGCAGTTTCTCTAGACTTTAAAATGACCTTTCTTGGCCCCCTTGCACTAAGTGGAATTTATTCTCTTCTTTACTTTAAAAAATTGCCTGTCTCGTTTGGCCTCTGCCAACTCAATGTCTCCATCTTTGCATGTTGGGGAGCTGAAGACCCAATATAACCTGTTTTCTCCACCTATTCACCTTCCCCCACTCCTGTAATCATGCATTCAATGTTCTAAGCCTTGTTCTAAGCCTTCCGGCTAGGAGGAGAGAGAATAAGAGGTTGGCAGAGACAAGACTACACTCATGTATCGTGCACATGTACATAAGTGCATGAGTACATGCAGGTACATGAGTACATGTACATGAGTGTATGTTATACATGAATATATGAGTGTACATGTACTCATGTATTCATGTATAATGTACACTCAAGTATTTTTATTTCCCTTTTGCAGAATATGAAATTACTTTTACATTTGACCACCCTTTACATTTGGTATACATCTAGGAGACTGTGACCAGCCCACCAAGTGTATCCTTTGCCTCTTTACCTGTGACACACTCATGAGAAAAGAAAGGGGAAGAACATAGCAGACATTTGTCATCTTCTTTAGCTTCTGGGCATCTTCACCTCCTTCCTATATCTGGGGAATACCTCTCCTTGAACCCCAATCCCATTTTAGAACCTGATGAGACAGGATGTTTGCCAGTCCTCCTCTCAGGACACAGGCTCATGGTCTACACTGCATTCATATGTCTACACTGCTCACACCTGGCCTGGGCTGTAAGCAGAGGATTGACTCTGATGTTGGGTGGCTGTAGGGACAATGATGCTAAGATTTTAGTGACAAAGGGTCACAGAGCAGCAGTGGTATCCAGGGAAGCTGGTGGTGGTACAACCAAACCGTAGGGGTCCATGTTCACTAGAAATGGGGTACTCACCATTTTTGTCCTTAAAAGCACAGGTCTGATTTCTGCTGGACTCCTTCCTGGCTGCTTCCCAACCTCCATTGTTCCAGCAGATCCCAAAACCTGGCTTTACAGTCTTCCCATGATCCTGCGAGCCCCCTGATGTCCTTGCAATGACTCCCTCTGCTTCATGGGTTGAATTAACCAGTGTCAGTTAAGAAGTTTGACTGATAAACAAACATGTGGCTCTCATGTGGTGGCAAAAGGCTTCATCTCTGTAGGGCTACCTTTTGCAGCAGCTGGGAATGGAAAAGCAGGAGGACTTCCAGTATCCACAGGATATTGCTGACATTCAAGATTCAAAATGATGCATGCTTTGGGAGTCAGTCCACATTTGTATGGTAGAACTTAATTTTGTTTGACCCCAAAATACCTATCACATAGAGCTGTGACTGTCATTGTGACATCTATTGCTTATGAAGGCTTAACAAGGCAATTTCTAAGCATGCTCTCCTCTTTGGTGTTGGTGATAATGCCTATAAGCATAAGGATATTGCAGCTGGTGCACACTCATAGAAGTTGTTTGATGATGATAATAATTTAAATCAATGTACCTGCAGGTACAAAGGTGGCCCAACCCACCTGCCCTTACACTCACCTCTGCCAGGCCAACAAGAGCCCCGCTGCTCTCTGCCCCAAGGCTTTTCTTATTGCAACCCCCTGGGTCTGCAAGCAGGGTGAGTTGGAAGTTCTGAAAAGTCAATGTTCCTAAAAGCAGCCCTCAGGAAAACTCAGAAAGGGAATTCTTGGGATTTCATTCATGCCCTCGAGAATAACTTACAATTCTCTCCACTGTCTTTCAGGCATCCTCCAGAGAACCTGAGCTCTGGGAACCTGCATGCTCAGCAAAGCATCTTTTCCCTGTGTTTTCCGTACCCTCTGCCTTTCCCACACTACAACTAGGGCTGCCTGGGAGCCTCCCCTGAAAAAACTGTGGACTCAAATCCTTCTCGGATATAGGGGAAACCTTGACCAAGACACTCCCATGTCAGTCAGCATGTATCTTCCCCTTTAAAGTTGGATCTTGACTTGCTACATTTTGAGCAGAGGATTGGCAGGGGTCACCTGTGTCTGCTCCTATTGCTATCCTGCAATTAAATGGACTTTCTGGCTTGCTTAGCTAAGGACCACGGACTTACTGGAGAGTGATTTTGCAGGTATAAGATGCTTGGTGTGGCTCCTTCAGGCCACGGAGCCCCTAATAGCAGCTTAGCTGTTTGTAATATTGTCTATGCAGCAGGGGTCTTGCTTTGCCATTGCTCCTGTGTCCTCAGAGTTCTATAATCAAGGTCAAAGAATGCACCATCACAGTCTTCACACTGCTGCTAATGCAGATGTTGCAAAACTTGGGCTTCCTGGTTCCTGAAAGAAACTCAGCATCACCCAAGAGCACAACTTCATAGCAATAAGAAGTCAGTGCCTGAGAGTCCCTAAACAACATCTCTTCCAGAAAGTTTTTTCTCCCAGTAGTTTATCCCACTTGGAGAAGCCTTGATGTCTGTGGGTGGAGAAAAGGAAGAAGGGTACCACATGGGGAAAACTAACTACAAGGTAACACCTGCTGCTGAGTTGGGGTGAGTGTTGACAGTGGTGGTAATATGTGTTGGATGCATTGGCAACTCCAATCTTGATCACTTTCTTAACTATCGGTCCTGCTGCCCCTCATCACTGATACCTGGTCAAAGCATTGATGTCCCCTCCACCCACCTTATCCTGCAGCCTGCCTCAGTGCCACTGTGAGCAAAATTGAATTCAATCCTTAAACACACACACACACACACACACATTGTACTCATGATAGCCAACTGGCTAAATAGGCTCCAGCAATGCCAAGACACAAAATCAATGACGAAGAAACTATCTCTATTTGGAAAAGCAGTGGTATATTAAAGTGTGTCCTTTGATTTTTCCCTCAACAAATATGGTGCAGGATGATTTAGTGACCTTCTAAAACCACCTTCAAATTTATTTTTATATCTGGAGGGAGATGTGCATGAAACAGGCTTCTGAAGTCATCAAGGGGATGAGCAGTGCCCAGACTGGAAGCCTTACCAGGTGTGTGTTGTCACTTCAGTGGCTATCATTTCCCATCAGTGTCCTTTCTGCAGAAAGAGTACTGGTGCCCTGTCCTGGCCAACACTGATGACTGATGTGACCTCAGTTCCTGGGCTGGAAAGCCCTTTGAGCCTCCATCAAAGGCACTTCTTTTACCAACTAGAAGAAGGACATCTCCAAAGTCACAGAGACGGCAAGTTGGAAGCGCAGACCTCCCCACTGGCAGGATATAAAGATATTGTGGCTGAGCAGGGCTGCTCAGCTTTGGTGCAGGGGACTGTTTGTACATTGGAGGGTGTTTAGCAGCACCACTTCCCCTCTACCCTCTAAATATCAGTGGCACCTAGGCATTGAAAAATGTCCCAGGGCGTGGGGTGGGGGAAGGGTGGGTGGCAAAGTTATCCCTGACCAAGAACCAGTGACTTAGAGCAAAAATTGCAAATTGGAGTCAAAGAGGTATTTTGCTCATCCTAGTTAATGTGTGTCAAGAGTTTTAAATCTGGCTTCCTTTGAAATCTGAGAACCTGACAACCCTAATCATACCTTCTCACATGGCAGTAATGGATTGAAGTTGGGTTGCTGCTACTCCTTCGAGATTGGTCCTTTGCACTTCCATTTGTCAAAATCCCCACCACTCCCTACTATATTCTCCATCAGACTCACTTTATCTGTTTTATATGCCTCCTGAGTCCCAGTTTAGTGTCTGACCTTCTCAAAACTGTAGCATAATAGTCTCTTAAAAATTCTCCCAGCTCATTGAGGACATGCCATGCCATTCTCGTATTTCCTCTACAGCTTGAACATGGGGAGATTCTCAGGAATAGTAGCTATTCATTGATTTGTTTAGAGTCACTGTCCCAAAAGTTACCCTGCAGAATGTTAGTCTTATGGACTTCAGGGAAAGAGGCTCAAGCAAGTTCAGATGAAGTTAAATTTTGTATTCCCATTTAGAGATTCACAAGTCACCTTTGCTCAAAGTTCTTAAAGATCCTGCCTTATAGAACACTGCTGATCTGCACTAGACCTGGGATATCTCAAGTTAATGTGACTGCAGAACCTAGTATCCATCAGTATTCCAGAAACTACTGTTCTAGTGAATGTACTTTAGACAAGGCTGAGCTAGCAAGCTAACCATTTCAAGTTAACTCAGTTGTTGAAATATTAAGTGTTATGACAAAGGCAACTATGAAGTCTTAATGTGGAAGGAGTAATTTTTCCAAGTACATATAATTATTTGGACTAGCTCTTTTAACTTTCTACTATAAATTTATAAGCTGGTATGATCAATGTCTACATCATAGATAGAAAATAAAACAACTAGAAGAGTAAGGAACTTCCCATGATAACACTACTAAAAAGAAGCAAGTGAGGATTAGGGTGCAGCCTATCTGATCCCAGGGTCCATGCACTTGTCATCTGTTTATACTGTCTTGTCTCTATGGTGTATTGTGACATGTCATTGATACCCATCTCTCTCTCTTTCTCTCTTTCTCTCTCTCTCAGGATGTGTACCAGATTTTACCCATGAAGGAAGCAGAAAGGGAATGTCCTGTTACAGGATGCAAGAGGAGGACTGTCACTATGACTGTGGGAACAGCACTTCTATGCTAATGACATCTCAGATGCTTTGGACTACAATTTCCAACATGCCATGAAGTAGACTTTCAGAATTGAGGGGGGCTTTTGGGAAGGAGGGTGGACAAGGTGGCTATATGGGCAGGGAATAGAGAGAAATGAGAAATGAGAGATGTTTGAGGAAGCTGCTCCTGGTCCTTGGTCCTGGTGGCTTTTGTGATTTAGAAGGTAGGCTCTTCAGAGACAACAGTAGCCATCATTTTGACCTTGTGGATTATTCAGCTTGGCCCATACATTTTGAATTTTGGGGTTCTCCTGTCCTTCTCTTCCATCCTTGTGAGGCCTGCTCAACATACTGCTTGTTTTTCCCTGCCAAGAGGTGCCTTCAACTTGTCCTCCTGGCAGCTCAGCTCTGGGCCTGACTGATCCAACCAACCAGGCATTTGCCTAAAAGGGGATGGGTGATTTTGAAGTTTAATCAGGAGTCTGTTATTTTAAATCCTTTCCCCTCTCTCTCCTCCACCCACCACTCTCTGCCTTTGAACTTCTCACCAGTGAAACATCTTTGAACACATCAAGATCCTGCTTTCTTTACCCTTATGCACATGAGGTGGCATGGACCCTGAGAATGGGTGACATGAGTTTTTCTTCTTAGCAGTTTGGGTTCCCTGGGGATCTCTTGGTTTGCTAAATTCAGTCTTTAGTTCCCTGACTGGGAATGAGTCTCCTGGCAACAGCCCATTCATCAGTGACTATAAGTGAGAAATAATACGTGGAAATTTTTGGTGTAATATCTCACGTAGTTTTTACATCATTTCTGAAATTAGAACTGATTTTTCTTTTTCTAAAAAATAATTTATATACATACATACATACATACATACATATATATATATATATATATTTCACATCTTTGTACTCCCTGGGGTTCACCCACACCTCCCCATCCTGACTACTTTTACCCACCCCCCACCCCCAGTTTTGTATTATAGTTTGGTTGTTGGCTTGTTTTGACTTTTCCTCCTGGCCTTTTGTTTTTCCTATATTCTATTTATTAGTGAAACCATTTGGTTTCTGTCTTTTTCTTTCTGACTTGTTTCTGTTAATATGATTTCTTCTAGGTCCATCCATGTTGTCTCAAATTCACCAAATTTGTCATTTTTAATTGATGAGTAATATTCCGTTGTGATTATATACCACATCTTTTTCATTCATTTGTCTGTTTTGGGACATTTGGGTTGCTTCCATGGCCTTGCAATTATAAATAGTGTTGCTATAAACATCTGAGTACAGGTGTCCCTTTGTATAAGTATGAGGTCTCCTTTGGGTAGATTCCCAGAAAAGCAGTTGCTGCTCTTGCCGCAAATTGATAGTTACATTTGCATTAGTTTGATGGTCCTCCACACTGCTTTCCATAGTGGCTGGACCAGTTCACATTCCCACCAGCAATGTAAGAGTGTTCCCTTCTCTCCACATCCATGCAGGCACTTGTTGTTGCCCCCCCTTTTTTTGTTTTTATTTTTTTATATGGTCCATTCTTACTGGTATAAGGTGGTATCTCATTTTGGTTTTGATTAGAACTGATTTTTCATTTATCTTGGCTAAGTTTTTGGAGTCTAAAAATCACTTAGCTTGCATTAACTAAAAAATAAAGTTCCAAGAATAGTTAGATGAAGAATTTATTACATAATCAGAACAAGGATTTGCACCTAGGGATTTGCCCAACAAATTATACCTTGTGATAAGTATTCTGGATAAGCAATCCATATATTCAGAAACAGTGAGTCATCAACTTTAAGAACATGATTTTTCTAGATAGAAGAAATTGTCCCATCCACAGACATGCTGATTCTAGAAAAAGGCAATGCAATCCAATTTCCTGCCCTCTGAAGAATACCTTGCAGAGATTCAAGAGGCTGGATATCCATTGCTTAAATCTTTGTCCAGATCCTTGGTCATTAATGGGGTTCAAAGACTTGAAAGGCTGGTTTACATGCAAATAGCAGAGTTTTGCATATAAGATAGTCCATAAAGATGGCTTATAAGTTTGTTTGGAAACTAGAGGCAGGGTCCCCAGAAGATTTTATGTAGTATTTACACTAGTTAGTGGAAAAATGAGATCTGAGCAACTTCTTGAACTAAGTTATCTGTTCCTTCTACTTTGGTTATTGCATAATAAGAATAAAGGAACTAAATGGGTACGTGGAAATATCTATGGAGAATGAATGATGAAGACATAGATGATGGAAGGAGGAATGAATGATGGGTGGCTGCACATTATTTCTTGCCTATTTGAAATTGGGCACAAAAGGGCAGAAGCTTCCTACCAACAAGTCACAGGAAAAAAGTGGCATTTTAAAAATGTGAATTCTGGCACCCAGATCCTTACCACCTGCACATAGCAGTTGCTAAAGTCAAAATGCAATTTAACAACAGGGTTTTATTAACAAGAAAAATTAACAGGGAAAACAAAAGGTCCTTAAAGCCACAAGTGGCCAGTATCTTAACCTAGTCACAATTTTCAGTTCCGAATGTTCCAGAGACACAAGTCCAAAATGATGCCCCTTTTCTGAGGCAGGCACTCTGCAAAGTCCAGTCCTACTCCAACATCTTCTCTTTGCTTCTTCTCTCTCCAGTGTATTGAGCTATGTCTTCTCCAAGGTTCTTCAAACTTTTTCAAGTGATTTTGATGCAAAGTCAGCTTCCCAAATATGTCACCTTGCTGTGGCTACATGCACTTCCTTTTCCAGGCCTGCCTTCAGTGACTTCTGACCAAATTCACTAGGCCTGCCCTCAGCAGCCCCTGGCCACCCCTAACCTGCCATTCTGGCATCTGGCTCCACACTGGTTACTTTTCTGCCAGCCACTCTCCTACCATGGCTCCTTGCCACCAACAGCTCATTCTTCCAGGGGGGCTTCCTGCCCAGACTGGCCATGTGGGCCTCCTCTATCAGCCTGCCATTCTCATCTCCCCTCACCCCAAAAATCTCTCATCCTCTAGTCTCTTTTAAATTTTCCCCTCCTGAAAAGCAGAGGGTCCAATTCCCTCTGTACAGCCTCTTGGTGATTCATTTTCTCTTCCCCACCTGGAATTTGCAACAAAGTAAAAGAAGGGAGTGCTCTTATCTGGTTTAGGGTATCTTTTACCTCTGTGTTTTTCAGACATAGCTAATGGCAGCAATACCTTAATTTTAATACTGTCCCTGTTGGGGCCTTGGCTTCACAATCACTTTGAATAAAATCCCTTAATAAACTTTGTGAAGAGGTGTGACAGCATTAAAGGAATAATGTAGGGGGCTTTTCCATATCTCTTGGAGTTTAAGCCTTCTTATCTCACAGCAGGAAACACAACATTTGCCCTTTTCATATGAGCATCTTCAAATTACATTGAGCTGTTATAGCTTTAGCCAGTCATTACTCTGAGAAAGCCCCAATCAACTGGACATGGGCCAATAAAAGGAACAAAACTCTCAGGAAAATCAGTGTTGGGTAAAACAGAGACATGGAAATAAGAGACTGAGTTAGCTGGAGGATTATTTCATCCTGATTCATGGCTATAAAAAAAAAAAACAGAAAGATGGTGGTGATGGGTTGGGAGGGAGTTCTCCCCTTTCTGTTTCTTTTGGACTCTATCTGAGGAGTAAGTGCTTTGTTTACTTCTGAACCTGAATTTTATATCCCCATTCCATTACCATTATTCATGATGATCTATAGCAAAGTACTTTGGGGAAAACAACGCTCTGCAGCATCATCATAGTGATGATTCATTCAAAAAATCATAAAGTCTCACATTAGGAGGGAAGCCCTAGATACTATTCAAGGAAGGGGGTAAAAAAAATCACAAGGAAGTGATTCTTTTTAGCATGAACAAGGCTTTAAAAACATTAAGTCTTTGATTTAAATTCCTTACTCAGTTCTATATGGTATATTCTCATTCAGCCAACCATGTTTACCAAATGATGCTAAACAATCAGTAAGCTCATCTCTCCATGGATAATAGCTACGTATGGAAAAAAGAGTAAGAGCAGGTGGAATGTTTTTCGTTCAAGTCATACATGATCAGGTTTACAAAGAGCTCAAATGCTATTCAATGTCTTATGGCTAGTATTTTATGATTATGGAAAGAGAATTAGGTTTTCCCTTTCAACTCCATTATAGAATTTCAGTTGAACTCCTATGGAGAGAACAATCTAGTAGAAAGAAAACTCTCTCACAGTTATCATAGGGTGGTATTGAGTCCCAGAGACTGAAACCCTTGGAGAAGTATTGGACTAGCATCCATTCTCTACACAATCTACCACTGATTTGCTAAATACCCTTTGGTGATATCTGCTATATACCAACAGTTATACCTGCCAACATATTCTCACCTCTGTTCCACCAATAGAAAAACCCTGGCTTTTACCTAGAACAGTCACCTAACTAAGAAAAACTACATTTCTCAACCTTCTCGGCAGCCTGATGTGACCAAGTGACTTGGCTCCTGACAGTAAGTGTTAAGGACACATATTAGAGGCTGCAAGAAATCTCCTTTGAAAGAAGGGTATAGGCTTTTTTCTGACTTTCACTCATCTCCACCTTGTTACCTGGAATGTGGATGTGATGACTTTATCTTGATATAGGAGAACGAAGGCTGATCCCTCACCTAGAAGAGAGTTGGAAGAACACTAATCCTTGATGATTTGGTGGGGTCTACACCCTATCCTTATATACCTCATCTACTTTGCTATGGGATTTTTGTTCTGTGTAGCTGAATGAACCAGGGACTGCTAACTGAAATACTTGCAACTCTTACAGGAGTGTTTGATCTAGCTGCCAATTTCAATAAAGCTCAAGTGCATGGCCAACCAGTGAAGGCAGACATAAGCATACACTAGTACTGCCCTCAACCAAGAACCATGGCTACTCCGTTTACCTTGCCTCTTGATTGGGATGTTTCTTAGGTCTCGTATATATCATCATTTAGAGTTCTCCAGCAGGATTTAGCTGAGTTAATGATAGCAATAACTTGCTAGATAATATACCTTATGTTGACTCTTTTCCTTTCTCTGTCTCATAGACCCTTCTTGGCATCATCTCTCAAATAATTCATTTGTACTCAAACATTTGAATGAAGAAAGGTTTGCTTCTGGGGAATCCAACCTAAACCAACTTACTTATCCTTGGTTAGCTTGCTAACTCCATTACAACTGGGAATATATTTTTCTTATCGACCGCTATGTTTCCATTATTTAGCAATAGCATAAAGTCAGCAATCAAAAGAGGCTGAATCTAAATATCAGTTCACTGCCTGCCCCAGGTAAAACATTTCCTCTGACATATCTAGAGTGACTGGTCCATTAGTTATAAATAGGTAGTGTATTCTACTCCCCTTGGGATGGGTTGCACACCTATCTAACACTTCTCTCAAGTTTATGCAGGGTTTGTGCATGATATTCCACTGTCTTTTTTTTCCCCCTGTTCTATGATAAACATACAGTAGCACAAAGAACTGCTGTAATGCCAGACAGTGTAGCATAATGTTTGAGGACTTAGAGTTTAGAGTCAAATCTTGTCCCTTTCAATACCAACTCTGCCATGAATGAAACAGGTGACCTTGGAAAAGTGGCTTCATTTCTAGTAAATTTCCTCTTGATTGGATCACAATAATTTGAAATCATCTCTCATACATGGTGGGAAGTGAAGGAAAAAGGCAGCCCACTTCCTCTTGGTAAGTGACAGGTTCAATAGTCAAGGGAATTTATACAAAGACTTTGTACTGGGCAGCCACAAGGCAAGCTGTGCTCTCCCCACCACTCCAGGTACAGCTCATTGTCCAGATACCGCTCCCAGGTCAATAGGTTGTCACATTCCTTTGAGTGCCTCTCCAACACTTCTGTGTAAAGTAGGGGTACCTATGATACATTGTTATGATGATATTATTATGATATAATATGATAATGTTATGATATTATTTAATGTGGATTAAATAATACAATGTATGTATATCTCTATAAATGATTCTAATGACCCTGGGGAAAATATAATACAAGATATACTTGAAGACATTGGTGGCCCTAGGTAAAACATTTATCTGGAATATTACTGAACCACTTGCATTATTTAGCGATCACTTCTAAAATTAAGATTGTTTTCCATATATTTTACTCAAAGACTTCACCTCTATTGTATTACATTCTTCTTAGATGACCAAAATCTTGAGGGGTTCCTGTATTTAGCCCTCTATGTTCCTCTCAACTTATACATGTTCCCAGGTCATGTGCAGGTAAATAGAATCAAGTTAAAGTCTATGTTTCAGTAATGGTGGCTGCTGTTTAACACTGTCCTGAAATGCCAGCTATTATATCACTCAAGCTCTGAGTGAGTGTCCAAAAGATGAATTTTCATACATTTTATAAACAGATGGATTGTGTATATCTTGAAAACTGACTTGTAGCATGGATTTTGCATATTCCACTGGAAAGGAACAGATTTGGGTCACTTAACAATCCAAATGATAGTTTATAAGACTCAGAGGAAGGTGTGTCTTCCTAAACAACACAGACTGTGGTGTGTTTCCTTTCAGTTGTTGTGACAATCAACTGCAGACTAATTATAATCTGGGGTTTGTAAACAGCCAGAAGATTCCTGGGTAGGAGTAATTATATTCCCTTTAACATACTATAAGGCAAACAATTTCTCTTAAATATGCCATGTACTGACTATAAAGTAGATTTTCTTTATATATGCACAAGGAAAACCCTCAGAACTAAGGCAAAGGATCTTAGAGGGACAAAGATACTCAGAAGCCAATAAGAACACAGAAGACAGGAAAAATGTCATGGAGTATAGTCAGTGATGGGCAGAACTGGTTGAGATTTTACAAGCACTGGTTTGGAGTCAGTTTTGAATTTCACCTTGATTACAGAGCTCCTTTGATCACTATTAAGACTTGGCTTCCTCTTCTGTAAAGCGTGACTAATAAGGCTTACCTAGTAAGGTTACTTAAGGATCATATTACAAAACATACCTAAAGTTTCTAGGAGATACTTGCAAAACTCTAACAGATGCTACAGATACTATTAGTAGGCGTACCAAACTCATTCCCTTGCAACTCATTCTTCCCTTTTGCAAGTCATTGTTTTGCAAAGTTTTCTTCCTAAGGATTCTCTCAAAGCAGACACATGGGACAGACAGAAACTACCCTGGAAATAACTCATCCCAGGAACAGCCCTTAATCAACCATGCAGAAAATTTAGTGGAAATACCTACTTCCTCACTCCTTGGGTGGGGCAACTTGGAGGCTTGATTCACGTGACTTCTAAAAGATCTCCGGGGTCAAACCTCCCATATTCCCCCTATGTAATCCATGATTCATGCACCTTGCGTGGGCTTCTGAAATCTCTTCCCTGTCTTACTTTCTTTCTTCCTGATGGAGGTTCCTCGGATAACCTCCAAAATAAATGCCTGACACTGATCTCCTTGTTTCAGGATAGGATCCAACCTAATCACTGTATCTCACAATGAAGACAGGATGACTAATTTGCACAATTGGATTTACAATAAAATGGTCAATTTTTTAACCAAACCTTATCTATTCAGCTTTCAACACTGTCTCTCCAGCCCGTGGTCACTGCGTCTACTGAAATTCTTCTCATCTCTTTATATTTTGGTTGACAATATAGTCTCTGAGCTCCATATTTCCAGATACTCTAACATCTAATCACCCACAATCACTGCTGAAGTTATACTGAAATGGGGTTCTGGTGATGCCATTTCCTTGGCTTTGCTTTTAAACCTTCAAGGATGCCCAGTGGCCTCCAAAATTATGTTTTGTATTTTAAAACATGGCAATTAAAACCCCTCAAAACTGGTTCTAACTGACCTTTCAGACTAGTCTCCAGAGATGGTTGAGCACAGCTGATGTGCCATCTACACACGCCAATGTCTTCTCAAATTCCTTCCATGACACCTCTCTGCATGTTTTAATGAGCGTGTGAGTATCCCTACCTGAAGGGATACTCTTCCTCCCATAAGGTCTGGCTCAACTGTCCCTCCCTCCATGACAACCTCGCTGATGCCACAGGTAAGATGATGGTTCCCTTTTCTGGATTTGTGCAGCACTATCTGTATTCACTGACTCCTTTCTTTATTCAACAAGCACTTTTTAAAAGCAGTATTCTATGATGCGTTGATCGTGGGCAAACGCTTGGGAAAGTCTTTGCTAGATAAAAGAAGAAATAGCTCCTGCTCATAGGCAGATCCCAGTTGCTAAAAGGAAACAGACATTACCAAGTAATCATATAAAAGTTTGTTATGAATCACCAGAATGTTCACAAGGATGCACACCCAACTTGCAGAGTCTTGTACAAAGAACAGGGACTGACGCTGACCGCTGGAATTGTAACCAGGTGAAGAAGGTGAAAGACATACTGGAGTGCATCTTCAGTACTGGCACTCCAGAACCAGGGTCCCAGGTGGTAGGATAGAGCACAGTGCTCTTTGAAGG
>PVHY01029324.1:0-14388 GCA_004024945.1 Uropsilus gracilis | reverse complement strand
GTTAGGCCTTTCAGGCCAACAAGCAGTGTTTTCAGGGAGAAACCTTCTGAATTCATTCAGACTCCAAATGATGCAGTATATATCTTTCTTTGATTTCTCTGTACTTTGGTGATTATAGATGAAATCTGTTTTACACTTCATGTGGTAGAAAAGGGTACAAGACCATATAACCCACAGAACTTAAGTCATGATTTGATCCACTTGTTAAATCCATTTTTTCTTTCAAATTCCTGCTATTTAGTCCTTTCAGTCCAACAGGCATTGTATTCAGCATGAAATCTCCTGAATTCAATCAGATTCCAAAGTGTGCAGTATATAACTTTCTGTGACTATTCTGTTCTTTGATGATCATAAATGAAATCTCTATAAGTTTTACAACTCATGGGGTAGAAAAGGATATATTTCCATATCACCAACAGATCGTAACTCATGAATTCTCCAACTTGCTATTAAAGCTTCTTTCATTCAAATTCCTCTTATGTAGGCCTTTCTGGCCATAAAGAATTTTTTTTTAGGGAGAAAACTCCTGAATTCAATCAGACACCTAACAATGCATTATATATCTTTCTGTGATTTCTCTGTACTTTTATGATCATAGATGAAATCTCTCTATGTTTTACACTTAATGGAGTAGTAATAGGATATAATTCCATATCACCTATAGATCTTAAGTCATGATTTCTCCCCCTTGTTATTAACCCTTTTTTCATTCAACTTCCTGCTGACTTAGGCTTTTCAGGCCAACAGGCTGTGTATTCACCGAGAAACCTCCTGAATTCAATCAGACTCCAAAGGTTGCAATATATATCTTTATGGAACTTCCCTGTACATTGAAGTTTACAGGTAATATATCTCTTTGTTTTACACTTAATGGAGTAGAAATGGATATAGTCCATATCACCCAAAGACCTTCAGTCCTGATTTCTCCCACTTGCTATTAACCCTTCTTTCTTACAAATTCCCCTTTTTAGGCCTTTCTGGCCATAAAGCAGTCTTTTCAGGTAGAAAACACTGAATTCATTCAGACACCTAAGATTGCATTATATATCTTTCTGTAACTTCTCTGTACTTGGATGATCATAGAGAAGAAATCTATGTTTTACACTTCATGGGGTAGAAAACGATATAAGTGCATATCACCCACAGATCTTATTCATGATTTCTCCCACTTGTTATGAATACTTTTTTCATTCAAATTCCTGCTGACTTAGGCCTTTAAGGCCAACAGGCTGTGTTTTCAGTGGAAATCTTTTGAATTTATCACACTCCAATGGGGTAGTATATATATTTATGGAACTTCCCTGTACGTTGATGTTTATTGATGAAATCACTCTATGTTTTACACATCATGGGGTAGAAAAGGATATAATTCCATATCACCCACAGATTTTAAGTCATGTTTTCTCCCACATGTTAAAACCGTTTTTTCAATCAAATTCCTGCTATTTAGGCCTTTCAGGCCAACAAGCAGTGTTTTCATGGAGAAACCTCCTGAATTCAGACTCCAAAGGCTGCAGTATATATCTTTCTTTGACTTCTCTGTCCTTTGCTGATCATAGGTGAAATCTCTCTGTTTTACACTTAATGGAGTAGAAATTGGATGTAAGTCCATTACACCTATAGATCTTAAGTCATGATTTGTCCCACTTGTTAAATCCTTTTTTTCATTCAAATTCCTGTTATTTAGGCCTTTCAGTCCAACAGGCATTGTTTTCAGCCAAAACCTCCTGAATTCAATCAGATTTCAAAGGGTGCAGCATATATCTTTCTGTGATTTTTATGTTCTTTGATGATCATAAATGAAATCTCTCTATGATTTACACCTCATGTGGTATAAAAGGATATAAGTCCATATCACCCACAGATCGTAACTCAGGATTTCTCCCACTTGCTAGTAACCCTTCTTTCATTCAAATTCCTCATATGTAGGCCTTTCTGGCCATAAAGCAGTGTTTTCAGGGAGAAAACTCCTGAATCAATTCGACACCTAAGAATGCATTATGTATCTTCTGTGACTTCTCTGTGTATTTATGATCATAGTTGAAATCTCTCTATGTTTTACACTTAATGGAGAAGATAGGATATAATTCCATATCACCTATAGATCTTAAGTCATGATTTCTCCCACTTGTTATTAACCCTTTTTTCATTCAACTTCCTGCTGACTTAGGCCTTTCAGGCCAACAGACTGTGTATTCACCGAGTAGCCTCATGAATTCAATCAGACTCCAAAAGTTGCAATATATATCTTATGGAACTTCCCTGTACATTGAATTTTACAGGTGAAATCTCTCTATGTTTTACACTTAATGGAGTAGAATTGGATATAGTCCTTATCACCCACAGATCATAAATCATGATTTGTCCCACTTGCTATTAAAACTTCTTTCTTTTAAATTCCCCTTATTTAGGCCTTTCTGGCCATAAAGCAGTGTTTTCAGAGAGAAAACTCCTGAGTTCTTTCAGACACCAAAGATTGCATTATATATCTTTCCGTGAGTTCTCTGTACTTTTATGATCATATACAAAATCTCCTGTTTTATACTTCATGGGGTAGAAAAGACTATATGTCCATATCACCCACATATCTTAAGTCATGATTTCTCCCACTTGTATTAACCATTCATTCATTCAAATTCCTTAATTTAGGCATTTCAAGCCATAAGGCAGTTTTTCAGCGAGAAAACTGAATTCAATCAGACTCCAAAGGGTACAGTATATATATTTCTGTGACTTCTCTGTATTTTCAAGATCATAAATGCAATGTATGTTTTACACTAGATGGAATAGAAAAGGATATAAGACCATATCACCCACAGATCTTAATTATGATTTCTCCCATTTGTTATTAACCCTTCTTATATTCAAATTCCACTTTATTAGGCCTTTTAGGCCATAAAGAGGTGTTTTTCCATAGCAAACTCCTGAATTAAATCAGACTCCTAAGTTTGGATTATATATCTTTCTGTGACTTCTCTGTACTTTGATGATCCTATGAAATCTCTCTATGTTTTACATTTCATGGGATAGAAAAGGATATAATTCCATATCACCCACAGAGCATAAGTCATGATTTCTCCCACTAGCTTTTTACCCTTTTTTTTCAAATCCCTCTTATTTAGGCCTCCCGTCGGACAGGCAGGGTTTTCAGCGAGAAACCTCCTGAATTCAATCAGACTCCAAATGGTGTAGTATATAACTTTTTGTGACTTTCTGTACTTTCACGATCATAGATGAAATCTACGTTTTACACTTCATGGATTAGAAAAGTATATAAGTCCATATCACCCACAGATCTTAATTCATGATTTGTCCCACTTGTTATTAAGCCTTCTTTCATTCTAATTCCACTTATTTAGGACTTTCAGGTCATAAAGCAGTGTTTTTGGAAGAAAACTCCTGAATCCAATCAGACTCATAAGATTGTATTATATATCTTTCTGTGAATTCTCTTTACTTTCATGATCATAGATGAAATCACTCTATGTTTTACACTTCACGGGGTAGAAAAGGATATAAGTCCATATCACCCACAGACATTAAGTCATAATTTTTCCTTCTTGTTAAAACACTTTTCTCATTCAAATTCCTGCTATTTAGGACTTTTAGGCCAATAGGCACTGTTTTCAGCGAGAAACCTACTGAATTCAATAAGACTCCAAAGGGTACAGTATGTATCTTTCTGTGACTAGTCTATTCTTTGATGATCATAGCTGAAATCTCTCTATTTTTACACTTGATTGTATAGAAAATGAACAAAGTGCATATCACCCACAGATCTTTTTTTATTTATATATATTTCACATCATTTCAGTGTCTGGGGGTCACCTACCACCTCCCTTTCCCACCTGCTCCATTTGGTCCCCATTCTCCCCTTGCGCAGTTTCATTTGGTAGACCATATGTTAGTGAAACCATTTGGTTTCTGTCCCTTTCTATCTGGCTCATTTCTGCTAGTATGATTTCTTCTAGGTACACCCAGGCTTCCATAAATTCATCAAATTTGTCATTTTTAATTGATGAGTAATACTCCATTTTGTAAATATGCCACATCTTTTTCATCCACTCATCTGTTCCAGGGCATTTGGTTTGTTTCCATGACCTTGCAATTATAAATAATGCTGCAATAAACATCCGAGCACAGGTGTCCTTTTGTACCCACATTGAGGTCTCCTTTGGGTAGATTCCCAGAAGTGAGGCTGCTGGGTCAAATGGTAATTCCATTTTCATTAGTTTGAGGGTTCGCCATACTGCTTTCCATAGTGGCTGGACGAGTTTACATTCCCACCAGCAGTGTAAGAGAGTTCCCTTCTCTCCATATCCACGCCAGCACTTGTTGTTGCCTGTTTTTTTGATGTGGGCCATTCTTACTGGTGTAAGGTGCTGGCTCATTGTGGTTTTGATTTGCATTTCTCTGATTGCTAGTGATATTGAGCAATTTTCCATGTGTCTGTTGGCCATTTGTATTTCCTCTTTGGAGAAATGACTTTTTAGTTCTTCTCCCCACATTTTGATTGGGCATCTTGTTTTGTTTTTGTTCAGTTGTGTGAGTTCCTTGTGGATCAGTGTTATTAAACCCTTATCACTCTTGTGGAGGGCGAAAATATTTTCCCATATGGTTGGGCTTCTTTTAGTTTTTTCTTTTGTCTCTTTTGTAGTACAGAAGCTTTTTAGTTTGATGAAGTCCTATCTGTTTATGTTTTCCTTCAATTTTTTGCCTTCTGCAGATGATTCCAGAAAGGGATATCTGAATTGTACTTCATGGAGGGTTTTGCCTATGTTTTCCTCTTTGTATGTTATGGTTTCAGGTCTGATATCTACGTCTTTTATCCATTTTGAATTAATTTTTGTACATGGTCTGAGAGAGATGTCTTGGTCCATTTTTTTGCATGTCTTAGTCCAGTTTTCCCAGCACCATTTGTTGAAGAGACTACCTTTGTTCCAATGTAAGTTTTTCCCTCCTTTGTCAAAGATTAATTGGCTATATGTGTGTGGCTTTATTTCCAGATTCTCAATTCTATTCCATTGGTCTGATTGTCGGTTGTTGTACCAGTACCATGCTGTTTTAAGTATTATGCTTTGTAGTATAGCTTGAAGTCTGGAATAGTTAGTCCTCCATTCTCTCTTTTTTTGGAGAGGAGGTTTTTTGATATTCGAGGTCTTTTGTTATTGCATATGAATTTGTGTGATGTTTGTTCTATCTCCTTAAGGAATGTCATTGGAATTTTTAAGGGGATTGTATTGAATCTGTAGATTGCTTTTGGTAGGATGGCCATTTGATGATGTTAATTCTTCCCATCCATGAGCAAGGAATGTCTTTCCATTTCTTTGTGTCTTCTATCTCTTTTAGTAGCATTGTAAAGTTTTCTTTGTATAGTTCTTTTACGTGTTTTGTTAGGTTTATTCCCAGGTATTTAATTGTTTTTGGTGCGATGGTAAATGGGATGACCTTTGTAATTTCTTCTTCTGCTGCTTGGCTTTTTGCTTATAGGAAGGCTACTGATTTCTGTGTGTTGATTTTGTAGCCAGCAACCTTACTGAACTGGATAATTATTTCAAGAAGTTTTTCTGTGGATTTTTTTGGGGTTCTCTACATATAGGATCATGTCATCCGCATATAATGATAGTTTCAGTTCCTCTTTTCCTATTTGTATCCCTTTTATATCTTTCTCTTGCCTTATTGCCCTGGCTAGGACTTCCAATACAATGTTTAAAAGTAATGGATTGAGTGAGCATCCTTGTCTACTGCCAGATCTCTGCTGGAATGATTTTAATTTTTCCCCATTTAAGATGATGTTTGTGGAAGGTTGTCATAGATGGCTTTTATTATGTTGAGGTAGGTTCCTTTGATCCCTAGTTTTTCAAGGCCTTTTATCATAAATGGGTGCTGGACTTTGCCAAATGCTTTCTCTGCATCAATTGATATGATCATAAGTTTTTTGTTTTTCTTCTTATTGATATGGTGGATTATGTTATTTCATTTCCGGATGTTGAACCATCCTTGTGCCCCTGGGATAAATCCCACTTGGTCATGGTGTATAATGCTTTTTATGCATCGTTGGATTGATTTACTAATATTATGTTTAATATCTTTGCATCTGTGTTCATTAGGGAAATTGGTCTATAGCTTTCTTTCTTAGTGCTGTTCTTGTTTGGTTTTGGTACGAGTGTGACGTTTGTTTAGTAGAATGTATTTGGGAGCTTCCCTTCTTTCTAAATTTTTTGGAAGAGTTTTAATAGTATAGGTGTTATTTCCAATCTGAATGTCATGTCGAATTCATTTGTAAAACCATCTGGCCCTGGGATTTTGCTTTTAGGGAGAGTTTTTATGACTGCTTCAATTTCACTGCTTGTGATTGGATTGTTTAGACTCTATTTCTTCTTTGTTCAGTTGGGTAGTTGCATTTTTCCAGGAATTTGTCCATCTCATCCAGATTGTTGTATCCGTTTCCATATAGATGTCATAGTAGTCTCTGATTATCCTTTGTATTTCTTTTGTGTCTGTGGTGATTTCTCCTTTCTCGTTTGTGATTCTATTTATTCGGGTCTATTCTTTTCTTTGTGAGCTTTGCGAGGGGCTTGTCAATTTTATTTATTTTTTCAAAGAACTAGCTCTTAGTTTTATTGATCCTCTGGATAATCTTTTTGTTCTCTATGTTATTTATTTCTTCTTTTGTTTGTATTATTTCTTGTTTTCCTCTGGGCTTTGACTTTTCTTGTTGTTCTCTTTCTAATTTTTCGAGTTGGGATATGAGGTTTTTTCTTTGGATATTTTCTTGGTTTTTGATATGGGCCTGTATTCCTATGAACCTTCCTCTTAGATATGCTTTTGCCGAGTCCCAGACATTTTGGAATATTGTGTCTTCTTTGTCATTTGTTTTGTAGTAGGTTTAATTTCTTCTTTAATTTCTTCCTTACCCATTCTTCATTTAGTAGTATAATGTTCAGTCTTCATGTATTGGATATTCTTCTTGCTTTCTCTTCACTGTTAATTTCTAGTTTAATGCTTTTATGATCGGAGAAAAAAGGTGGTACAATTTTGATTTTTCGTGTTTGTTCAGTTTTTCCCTGTGTCCTAATATGTGGTCAATTTTAGAGAAGGATCCATGTGCATTTGAAAAGAAGGTGTATTTCCCTTTGGGGGGTGCAGTGTCCTGTAGATATCTATTAGGTCCATTTGGTCTAGGTCTTCCTTTAAAGCTTTTGTGTCCTTGTTTAGCTTTGGTTTTACTGATCTGTCTTTTGGTGAGAGTGGAGTGTTAAGGTCTGTTACGACATATGTGTTTTCATCAATATTTGTTTTCAGTTCTGCTAGTAGCTGTCTTATGAATCTTGTCACTCCCTCATTTGGTGAATATATGTTGATAATTGTTAAATCTTTTTGGTGAGTTGAACCATGTACCATTAGGTAGTGTCCGTCTTTCTCCTTTGTCACTTTTTTTTTTATTCTGAAATCTGCTTTATCTGCTATAAGAATGACCACCCCTGCCTTTTTCTTGGGACCATTTGCTTGTAGAATTGTGTTCCATCCTTTCATTTTCAGTCTATGCTTATCTTTAGGGATTAGATGTGTTTCCTGGAGAGAGCAGAATGTTGGGTTCTCTCTTTTGATCCAGTCTGCAACTCTGCATCTTTTGATTGGTGAGTTTAGACCACTGACATTTAAAGTGACTATTGATGTGTGGCATTCTAGTATTGGTTTTCTAGAGGTCATTTGAAGTTCTGCTTTGGTTTTCTTTTATGTATATTCTATTTATTTGTCTGAGAGTTTTGGTCTTAGGGCTTCTTCCAATATTTCTTGGAGTGGGGGTTTGGTGGTAGCAAACTTTTGGAGACTTTGTTTGTCTGAGAATGTTCTCATTTTTCCTTCATACAGGAAGGACAGCTTTGCAGGGTAGAGTATCCTTGGCTGGCACTTTTTGTCTTGGAGTTTTTTGAACATGAGGTTCCATTCTCTTCTTGTTTGGGGTGTCTCTTCAGAGAAATCTGAGGTCAGTCTAATGGGTTTTCCTTTGTAGGTTATCTGTTTCCTCTCTCTAGTCATCCTCATTATTTTTTCTTTATATTGAATTCTTGGGAATTTACACACAGTTATGTGTCTTGCTGTGGTTTTTCTTTCATTGAAGTAGTTTGGTGTTCTTTTTGCTTCCTGTATGTCTATTTCCTTTTCATTCTTCAAGTTTGGGAAGTTCTCTTCTATTATTGCTTTAAAAAGCCTATCATTTCCTATGTCTTTCTCTTCCCCCTCTGGGATTCCGATTACTCTTATATTTCCTTTCTTTAAAGTATCTGAATGATCTCTGATTTTTTCCTCTATCTTCTTATTTGTTTATCACTCTCTTTTTCTCTCTTAGTTCTCTCTACTTCTGTGTCCTCTAGTGTGCTGATTCGTTCTTCAATTTCTTCTAGTCTGCTTTCATGGCTTTTCCCAGAATTTTTGATGTCTTCTATCGCTCCTCTTATATGCTGCATCTCCTTCATTTCCTTATTTGGGGTTTCAATCTCGTTCTTCTGTTCACCAATGATGATGTTTTTTTGCTAAGTTGCCTTTTATAGTTTTCTACTTCTCCTCTTAGCTCATTTATTGTTTTTATCATTATGTGTCTAAATTCTTTATCTGACTTAAAGGACATTTCTTCGATTTCATCTATGTTGGTTTCTAGAGTCTGTTTGTCCTTTGGAGATGGATTATGTCTCTTTGGGCTCATTTGAATATTTGTATTTTTCTTCCTTTGTTTTCTCTTCAGGTTTGCTCCACATGTTGTGCAACAACTGCTAGAGTATTGGTCGGCATGTTGAAGAATATTAGTCTGTAGTGATTTCTGCCTTTTGTGCTAGGATGCTTCGGTTGGCTGTTTTTGGGTTTTGATTCCTTCCCTTTGTTTCTGGGCTATGTGTTCTGTCCTAAACTTTTGTACTCTCTATCTAGTATTGCAATTCTTGTTGGAATTTCTATCTGCGCCGGTGCCTATCGGCAACGGTGCCCCCAGAAGTCTCACCTACAACCAAAGTCTCCTTCAGTAGCCCTGCCGATTGTGGGAGGCGCTAGCTGTCTCTCTGGCTCGCAGCTAGGAACTCTCCACACCAACCCTGGGGGGAGCCTGGCATAGGGTCTTCCGCGTGCACAATCCAGGAAGGGTTGATCAGATGCCTAGGAGTGCTCCAGAAGTCTCACCTACAGCCAAAGTCTCCTTCAGAAGCCCTGCCGTTTGTCACCCACAAATATTAAGGCATGATTTCTCCCACTTGTTACTAACACTTTTTTCATTCAAAAACCAGCTGACTTAGGCCTTTAAGGCCAACAGGCAGTGTTTTCAGCAGGAAACCTTGTGAATTCAATCACACTCCAAAGGGTGCAGTATATATCTTTATGGAACTTCCTTGTACGTTGATGTTTATAGATGAAATATCTCTATATATTACACTTCATGGATAGAAAAGGGTATAAGTCCATATCACCACAGATAATAATGATTTCTCCCATTTGTTATTAACCCTTTTTCCATTCAAATTCCTTCTGATTAAGCCCCGTCAGGACAACAGGCAGTGTTTTCATCGAAAAATCTCCTGAATTCAAACAGACTCCAAAGGGTACAGTATATATCTTTCTGTGACTTATCTTACTTTGACGATCATAGATGAAATCTATGTTTTACACTTCATGGAGTAGAAAAGGATATAAGTCCATTCCACCCACAGATCTTAACTCATGTTTTGTCCCACTTGTTATTAATCATTCTTTCTTTCAAATTCCTCTTATTTAGGCTTTCAGGCCATAAAGCAGTTTTCTCAGGCGAAAACTCCTGAATTCAATCAGACTCCTAAAATTGCAATATATATCTTTCCGTGACTTCTCTGTACTTTGATGATGATAGATTAAATCTATCTATGTTTTACTCTTCAGGGGTAGAAGAGGATATAATTCCATAAAACCAACATCTTAAGTCATGATTTCTCACACTTGTTATTAACCCTTCTTTCATTCAATTTCCTCTTATTTAGGCATTTCGGGCCATAAAACAGTGTTCACAGGAGAAAACTCCTGAATTTAATAGAGTCCTAAGATTGCACTATATATCTTTCTGAGACCTCTCTGTACTTTGGTGATCATAGATGAAAACTCTCTATATTTTACACTTGAGGGGTAGAGAAATATATATTTCCATGTAACCCACAGATCTTAAGTCATGATGTGTCCCACTTGTTAAAACACATTTTTCATTCAAATTCCTGCTATTTAGGCCTTACAGGCCAAAGAAAGTGTTTTCAGGCAGAAACCTCCTGATTTCAATCAGATTCCAAAGGGTGCAGAATATATCTTTCTGGGACTATATAGTTCTTTGATGATCATAGATGAACTCTCTCTGTGTTTTACACCTCATTGGGTAAAAAATGATATAAGTCCTTATCACCCATAGACATTAAGTCATGATTTCTCCCAGTTGTTACTAACCCTTTTTTCATTCATCCTGCTGGTTTAGGCCTTTCAGGTCACAGCAGTGTTTTCAGTGAGAAACCTCCTGGATTCAATCAGACGCCAAATGGTGCAGTACATATTTTTCTGTGACTACTCTGTACTTTGAGGATCATAGATGAAATCCAAGTTATACACCTCATGGAGTAGAAAAGGATATAAGTCCGTATGACCATAGATCTTCGCTCTTGATTTCTCCCACTAGTTAATAACACTTCTTTCATACCAATTGTTTATTTAGACCTTTCAAACCATAAAGCAGTGATTTCAGGAGAAAACTACTGACTTTAATCAGGTTCCTAAGATTGCATTATATATCTTTCTGTGACTTCTCTGTACTTTGATGATCTTAGATGAAATCTCTCTATGTTTTACTCTTCATGGGGTGTAAATGGATATAGGTCCATATCACCCACAGGTCTTAAGTCATGATTTCTTCTCCTTTTTATTAACACTTTTTTCATTCAAATTCCTGCTTATATAGGCCTTTCAGTCCATCAGTCAGTGTTTTCAGCGAGAAAAAATGTGAATTATATCACACTCCAAAGGGTGCACTATAAATCTTTATGGAACTTCCCTATACTTTGATGTTTACCGATGAAATCTCTCTATGTTTTACACCCGATGGGATAGAAAACTATATAAGTCCATATCACCCACAGGGCTTAGTTCATGATTTCTCCCACTTCTTATTAACCTTATTTTCATTCAAATTTCTACTATTTTAGGCCTTTCAGTCCAACAGGCATTGTTATCAGCGAGAAACCTCCTGAATTCCATCAGATTCCAAAGTTTGTAGTGTGTATCTTTCTGTGACTATTCTGTTCTTTGATCATCATAAATGAAATCTCTCTATGATTTACACCTCGTGTGTTAGAAAAGGATATAAGTCCAATCACCCACAGATTGTAACTCAGGACTTCTCCCATTTGCTATTAAACCTTCTTTCATTCAAATTCCTCTTATGTAGGCCTTTCTGGCCATAAAGCAGTGTTTTCAGGGAGAAAACTCCTGAATTCAATCAGACACCTAAGAATGCATTATATATATATCTATCTGTGACTACTCTGTACTTTTATGATCATAGATGAAATCTCTCTATGTTTTACACTTAATGGAGTAGAGAGGATATAAGTCCATAACACCGATAGATCTTAAGTCATGATTTCTCCCACTTGTTATTAATACTTTTTTCATTCAAATTCGTGCTGACATAGGCCTTTCAGGCCAACAGGCTATGCTTTCACCAATAAACTTCCTGATTTCAATCAGACTCCAAAGGTTGCAATATATACCTATATGGAACTTCCTGGTACATTAAAGTTTATAGGTGAAATCTCTCTATGTTTTACACTTAATGGATTACAAATGGATATTGTCCTTATCACCCAGAGATCATAAGTCATGATTTCTCCCACTTGTTATTAACACTGTTTTCATTCAAATTCCTGCTGATTAGGCCTTTCAGGCGATCAGGCAAGTTTTCAACGAGAAATGTTGTGAATTCAGTCACACTCCAAAGGGTGCAATATATATGATTGGAACTTCCCTGTATGTTGATGTTTATAAATGAAATCTCTATTTGTTTTACACATCATGGATTAGAAATGAATAAAAGTCCATATCACCCACAGATCTTAAGTCATGATTTCTCTCATTTGTTATTAATCCTTTTTTCATTAAAATTCATGCTGATTAAGGTCTTTCAGTCCAACAGGCTGTGTATTCAGTGAGAAACCTTGTGAATTCACTCACACTCCAAAGAATGGAGAATATTTCTTTATGGAACTTCCCTGTACATTGATGTTTATAGATGATATCTCTCTAGGTTTTACAAATCATGGATGAAAAGGATATAAGTTTATATCACCACAGGTATTAACTCATCATTTCTCTCACTTGTTATTAACCATTCTTTCCTTCAAATTCTTCTTATTTAGGCCTTTCAGGTCATAAATAAGTGTTTCAGGGAGAAAACTACTGAATTCAATCAGACTCCTAATGGTGAATTATATATCATTTTTTGATTTTCTATACTTTGATGATAATACATGAAATCTATGTTTTACACTTCATGAAGTAAGAACAGATATAACTTCACATCACCCACAGATCTTAAATCATTTTTTCTCCCAGTTGTTATTAACCCTTTTTTCATTCAAATTCCTGCTTCTATAGGCCTGTCAGACCATCAGGCAGTGTTTTCAGGGAGAAACCTTGTGAATGCAATCACACCCCAAAGGGTGCAATATATATTAACGAACTCCCTGTACTTTGATGTTTATAGATGAAATCTATTTTTACACTTCATGGAGTAGTAAATTATGTATGTCCATCACCCACAGATCATAACTGATAATTTCTCCCACTTGTTATTAACCCAGCTTTCATTAAAATTCCTGCTAATTATGCCTTTCAGGCCAAAGTAAGTGTTTTCAGCAAGAAACCTCATGAATTCAATAAGACTCCAAAGGATGCAGTATATATCTTTCTGCAAAATCTCTGTACTGTTATGATCATAGATGAAATCGCTCTGTTTTATACTTCATGGGGTAGAAAAATATATAAGTCCTCATCACCCACAGATTTTAAGTCATGATATAGCCCGCTATTTAAAACTCTTTTTTCTTCAAATTCTTGCTGGTTTAGGCCTTTCAATGCAACAGGCAATATTTTCAGCGAGAAATCTCCTGAACTCAATCAGACTCCAAAGTTTGCAGTATATATCTTTCTGTGACTTCTCTGTTTTCTGATGATCACAGATGAAATCTATATTTTAAACTTCATGAGTTAGAAATGGATATAATTCCATATCACCCACAGGCCTTAAGACATGATTTTTTCCACTTTTTAGTAACCATTTTTTCATTCAAATTCCTGCTGATGTAGATATTTCAGGCCATCACGCAGTGTTTTCAGTGAGAAACCTTGTGAATTCAATCACACTCAAAGGTTGCAGTATATATCTTTATTGAACTTCCTTGTACATTGATGTTTATAGATGAAATCTCTATGTTTTACACTTCATGGAATAGAAAAGTATGTATGTCCATATCACACACACATCATAGCTCATGATTTCCCCCACTGATATAAACCCTGCTTTCATTCAAATTCTCTTATTTAAGCCTTTCAGGACATAAAGATTTGTTCTCTTGAGAAAACACCTGAATTCAATCAGACCTCTAAAATTACACTGTATATCGTTCTGTTACTTCTCTGTACTTTGATGATCATAGATGAAATGTATGTTTTACACTTCATGGAGCAGAAATGGATATAAGTCCTTATGACCCACAGTTCTTAATTCATGATTTCTCCCACTAATTATTAACCATTCTTTCATTCAAATTCCTGCTGAATTAGGCCTTTCAACCAACAGGCAGTGTTTTCAGTGAGAAACCTTCTGAATTCCTTCACACTCCAAGGGGTACAGATATATTTTAATGGAAAGTCCCTGTACATTGATATTTATGGAGGAAATCTCTCTATGTTTACACTTCATGGAGTAGAAAAGGATATAATCCCTATCACCCACAGATCTTAACTCATGATATCTGCCAGTTGCTTTTAACCCTTGTTATATTCATATTCCTCTTTATTAGTCCTTTCAGGCCTTAAAGCAGTGTTTTCAGGGAGAAACTCCTGAATCAATCACTTCTAAGATTGCATTATATGTCTTTATGTGACTTCTCTGTACTTGGATGTTCATAGATGATATCTCTCTATGTTTTACACATCATGGGGTAGAAATGGATATAAGTCCATATCACCCAAAGATCTTAAGTCATGATTTCTCCCACTTGTTAAAACCCTTTTTTCATTCAACTTCCTGCTATTTAGGCCTTTATGGATAACAGCAGTGTTTTCAGCGAGAAATCTCCTGAATTCAATCAGATTCCAAAGGGTGCAGTA
>PVHY01029323.1:0-14396 GCA_004024945.1 Uropsilus gracilis | reverse complement strand
GGTTCCTCTGGGTGCTGTTGGGCCTCTTGTGAGTTCCGCTGGGCCTCTTGTGGGTTCCGCTGGGTGCTGCTGTGGCTCCTGTGGGTTCCTCTGGGTGCTGTTGGGCCTCTTGTGGGTTCAGCTGGGCCTCTTGTGGGTTCAGCTGGGTGCTGTTGGCTCTTGTGGGTTCAGTGGGGTGCTGTTGACTCTTGGGTTTTGTAGGGTGCTGTTGAACCCTGCTTTGTGACATGCTGGGCCTGAGCAAAGGCAGTGGCAAGAGTCTAGATCACTCAGTCCAAGTGGAACTCTGGAGACAGCCAATTGTAATGCCCACTGGTAAGGGATCAAGGGGAACTTAGGAATGGGTGCTGGAAATAGCTTTCTGGTGGTGCCCAAAACAGCGGGGGTGGATGTACCAGGCCAATAAAAGGCTGGACAGTGATGCCTTTCTATCCCTAACCATAAGCCAGTCAGCCTCCCACATCTCCAGCACCTTGTGTTCATCCTGGCTTTCTTTTCCTTCTGCAACTATCGCAACAATTCCTCCTTCCTCACACTGCAGCCAGAACTGATGTCTGCAACATTACTCTGATTGCATAAAGAACTGTCATACCTTGTCACCTCGGTGGGAACCGAGGAAAACAGGTGCTCTGTTGTGTTTTTTCCTCCCCCTTCTAGTTAGTACTAAAGAAGATGGTAAGTTTTCTTCTCTATCCTGTTTAATTGCATTTTATACACACCATCATGTGTACACATGCATCATGTGTACGATGCTGAGTGAGTGCTTTGTAAGCAGATTCTCCTGAAAAGGGTAGTGTGGGCCTGCTCAGAGGCAAGGGGTGGGCACTGGGTCCTGGGTCAGGGGTCCACACTGCACTTCCAGACCTCCTCTCTCTTCCTTGACTCTGATCATCTAAGCTACTTAACCAATGGGCAGCCTTCTGTCGAGCGATTCCCCATCAGCTTTAAAACCTACTTCTCAGGAAACTACTTCCACCACGTCGTGCTGGGAATTTACTGTAATGGCCGCTATGGCTCGCTGGGCATGAGCCGGAGGGCTGAGCTGATGGACAAGCCGCTGACCTTTCGGACGCTGAGTGACCTCATCTTTGACTTCGAGGACTCCTACAAGAAGTACCTGCACTCAGTCAAGAAGGTCAAGATTGGGCTGTATGTGCCTCACGAGCCTCACAGCTTCCAGCCCATCGAGTGGAAGCAGCTGGTTCTCAATGTTTCCAAGATGTTGAGGGCCGACATCAGGAAGGAGCTGGAGAAATACGCCAGGGACATGAGGATGAAGGCAGGTGATGGGGGCAGGGAGGAAGGGGTGTGCCTTTCACTTCTGCAGGAACCAGAGGAGCCCAGAATCCTTCTACCAGGCCAGCTGAGTGGAACTCCTGAGTGGGCTGGGGCGGGGGGCTGTGCTGTGAAGACACCATGGTGGGGCCTGTTGGGCATCAATGTGTCACTCCTCGTGTCTCCTCCAGATCCTGAAACCAGCAAGTGCCCACTCTCCAACCCAAGTGAGAAGCCGGGGGAAGTCCCTGTCCCCCCGAAGGAGACAGGCCAGCCCCCCAAGACGACTCGGCAGGCGAGACAAGTCGTGAGTCACACATCTAACACACACCTTCTAAGCACACACATCTGACCAAGACAGAGTCTCCAGCAGGTGGCCCCCATTGGGACAGCACTTAGGGACAAAAGCCCAGGGTGTCCTCCATCGCTCTACCTGCTGTATTAGACTCAGGTGAAGGGAGACCTGTAGGGGGTATGTAGGGGGAAGGAGCAAGGGCTGAGAATCAGAGATTCTAGGGCTGGAGCTAGGAACTGAATGCTCCATGCTGTATGTTTACCTCCCAGGCTTCAGCCCTCTCTTGAGTGGGAGGCATGCCCCTCAGCCCTGTGGCCCCGTGTGCCCAGCAAAGTGTGGCTGCCTCCTGTGAATGGTGGCCCCAGCAACACCCTCAGGCTCAACCCCTCTCCTGGCTGGCTGTTCCCTCCCCACTGCTACCCTGAGGCTGGCCAGGCCTCCTGATGTCTTAGGTTCAGGCAAGTCACTTAAGAACTGACTGACTGAGGGTGCCAAGGGAAGATGCCTCCCAAGTCCCAGTGAGAATCCACACGAGATCTGACCATGATTAGGCTGGGAGGTTGTGCTTGTGTAAGTGACATGGCTCTGGCTACTGGGGGTCTGTGCATGGGGTAGACTCCAGTTGGGCTGGGCTCTCCCACCTTTGAGCCCTGCAACCCAGCCAGGCCTTGGTCTCCTCAACACCAAGGGGATAAAGTGCTGCACCTGCCTGTGTCGTCAGTCAGGACATGTAAGGAGGCTGGTGCGGTCCCTGAGGGATTCACTATCCCACTGTGCTCCCTGCAGCGGGGAAGCCTGGGAGCATGAAGGTGGAGATTCATCGTTCAGTATGAACACGTTTTCTTTTTTTTTTTTTTAACCCTTCTCCCAGCCCCCAGTATGAATACATTTTTTGAAAATGTTGAAGCATTGCTGCAACCCACCCCTGGCCTCTCAGACCCATGCCTGACCCCCTTGTCCTTTCTCCCAGGAGAGCAATGGTCCCAGAGGCTTCCTTCATCAGAGTAGGGGTAGGCTTCCTCATGGCTGAGGCCAGGTGACCAGGGGAAGTTGAGTCTCAAGGAAACCTGGTGCTGGTGGGCTCCTGTGGTTCTTGAGTGAACCTGGAAAAAAGCAGTCACCCAGCACCCATCACCTTTCCTGGAAGGTTTCCCCAAGGCTCTCTTGCTTTGGGTAGTAAACTAGGCATGATGGATATGATGATGGCCCCATCAGACACGTATGTCCCACTGTGGTGGTCTGACTGGAAAGGGCTTGGGAACTCCCCCTCAATAGTATTTTCTCAGTGTCACATGGGCCATTGGGTCATCTCTAAATGTGTCCGGTGATGTGCTGGAACTTGGGATGGCCCCATGATGGAAGCTGATCCCCACATTCAGGGAACCTGTCAGCGATGGAGGCCTAGCCCACTGTGTGGATAATTTTAGCGACTTTTACCCCACCACTCTCCCCCCCGCAGCTGGTGCTCCTTCCAGCCATGCATTCCTCTCCATTTTTACACTTGTCTGAGTAATCCTTCTAGAAAGGGGGTTCGGTGTCAGCGGGTTGACGACAGAGTCAGCTGGGTGGGAGGGACTCAGCATGACTGGTGAGTGTCAGCCACTCAGGACGGTGTCCAGAGGGTCAGGGCTCCCACCCCACAGGGAGCGCTAAAACACCTTCATGCACAACTATCAGTGGCTTCCTGAGGCTCCTAACGAGACCTCAGTTCCCCAGTGGACAGAGATTGAAGACCAGAGGTGGGACCAGCCCCTCGGGACTCTGGGCCCAGCCTTGTGTCACTCTTTCCCAGGGGCCAGGACTGCCATGGGTGAAGGACTAACATGTACCTAGCACATTGGAGAGGGCATTCCCCATGAGGCCTGGATGACATTCACAGGACAAAGCTCAGGACCATCATCCTGAGTGAAGAACCCAAACTTCCCCCCCACCCTCACTGAGAATCACACATGAGTTCTGGGGTCCTTCCATCTTGAGTCCAGGTTGTGGGCTGGCTACCTGTGACCTGAACCTGGGGGCAGGGTGAGTGAATGTGGCTTCCTGGCTGGGCTGCTATGCTTGTGACCTTGTGTGGGGACCTGGGCAAGAGTCCCCGCAAGACCCTTCCTGGGGGTTTCCTGTCCCTCTGCTACCCCTGTACTCTTTGCTCAGCTCTTTGGCATCTTCCCTCCTTTTTCTCTCCTCTCTGTCACCTGTCTCTTTGCTCTCCCTGCTGAAGACCAAGGTTATTCACCACCCCCACCCCCACCTAACATGGTAGGGTTTCCTTTCACCACTGGACAGCAAGTTGGACAATGGCATTCTTCCAGGAGGGATCCTGAGGATGCCTTCAGGCTGAAAGGACCTAGGTGATTCTGTGAAGTCACAGGAATGCACTTGGTTCCATGACCTGATCACATGGAAAAGATTTTGAATGTGGACTAAGAGGTTATTCTCTCTAGGTCTAAAAAGAAAAAATATCCCCAAGGGTGGCGAACGTTTCTTTAGCATGGAAGATACGAGGAAAACAATGAGATCAAGAGTGAGATTGAAAAGGAACAATGGAAGAAAAAGCTAAACCTTCAAGATGATTTGGAGTTTCTTTCCAGAAGCCCCGAGAAGGTAGCTTCCAACTCAGGGGATTCCTGGCTTTGTTCCCCTTGGGCTTTCATATGGTCAGTGTCCATAGGGGTGCTTGGAGAACCCCAGATGGATAGATGGACCTGATCAGAAGAGGTAGCCTCAGGCAGGGGGGGGGGCATGAGTCCCCAGGACTGACTGTTGGGCACTGTCCAACAGGGCCACTCCTAGAGGGGTCACAGAGATCTCACAGGTGAGATCAGGCCTGGAAGCCAGGCCCTGGTATCTGAGTGGCCAGTGGCTCTTGGTGTCAGAGCAGAGGCCCCCAGGCAAAGGACTGGAGACTCAAAGATCCATGCTGTCAGCTGAGGCTTGTCTATTGACCTGGAATGTCAGCTGTCTGGTTTGCCAGCTGCCAGCCTCGGCGCCTGGAGTCTGGGAAGGGAAGTGTGAGGGAGGAGAGGGACAGGCCTGAATGAGGTGACAGGTGTGGAGGAACCATCCCCCACCCCAGTGTTCCTCCAGTGGAGGCTGACCCAAATGGGCTGTGCGTCCTAAATCGGGGCCTGACCTGGTTCCTGCCAGAGAGGAGGCTTAATCTTAGGAACGCTCGGTCAACACCGGCCCTGCCTAAACCACCTCCACACTTGCTATACTAGAGGTTACAGTTAGTTGCTTCCTTACTATGTTCCTTTCTAGAATCCCAAGAGCTAAGCTAGTCCTGGTATGTGTGTTTGTGAGGGTGTGAGGGTGAGTGCAGGGGGACATATGGGCAAGGTCCCCCTTCTCTGTTCAAGTGGGATTGTGGCTTCAGAGGAGACAAGAGCCAGAAGCATGAGTGCTAAATAGCCTGTGTATTTTCACAGCCCTGAGGTGGATACAGATGGGTTGTGTCCTTAAGTAGCTTACCCTTGTAGGGGAAAAGCAGGAGGTAACTTTATGTTGGAGGAAAGATTTTGGTTCCACCACGAGCAGGAATTACATTTGTCTTGGTAACTCTTTTGTCTCCAACATGCTGTCATCACTTTCTGGTTCTGAGTCATCTTGTGATTTTATTGACAACGTTCAATTCAGCTGAGCTTTTCCTCAGCACTGGAGCTGCCTCAGGGTGTGAGAGACTCCCTGTCTCTCAGGATACGTGTGAGATTCATGTTTCATATTTCTCAGGGTATTTGACTGAGAGACTCATGTACCTGAAGGTGTGACTCATGTACCTGAGGGTGTCAGAGGCTCATGTGTCTCGAGTATTAGAGACTCAAGTACCTGAGGGTGTGAGAGACTTATTTGTCTCAGTGTGAGACCATGGGTTCAGGTGTGGGACTCATGTGCCACCTAGCATACTAGGGGATGGCTTACACTCCCTGAACTGTCAGGGCTTAGATAGTGGTGTTTATCGCCACAAATGAAATACATCTTTGTGGCGATAACTCTGTATACTCCCTTCCCTCTGCTGGAGATGGCTTGAGGAAAGGGCGAGGACTGGAGAATCTCAAGGAGCTAGTCTCTCTTCCCTGTGGCTCAGCTGTCTGCTTGTCAGCTATCAGTCTCTGTGCCTGGAGTCTGGGAAGGAAAGTGAGCGAGGAGCGGGCCTGGCCTGCTTGAGGCTCTCTGGACAGCCTCTCACAGTGGACTCCTGGAAGGCAGCCCCTGCTCTGGGCTTGGGGCCAGGCTGTCAGCACTCACCCTAGCTCACCCTGGTGTACTTACGTGACAACAGATAAGGCTGGGATTATCCGTTTATGTGCTGAGAGATGTGTCCCCTCCTTCCTGCCACAAAGTCAAAGGAAACTTAAAGCTGCTACCAGCCTGATAGTCTTTCACAAGGAAAGTCCTTTGATTCCCTTTCCATTTTGGACTGGGGAGGGGCTTGGAGACATATATTGTTCAATCTAAAATAATACCCCTGGATCTGATGAGAGGTTCTGGCAAGTGCAGACCCGGCTGAATCATCTTTCTGGTGGTGGTTTCTTAAAAATAACCCCCCTTGCAATGTTCTAATTATAGATGGGGGAATGCTTGAAGAGGCCTCTCTGAACACAATAGCTCACCCGGCTCTGGCCCAGAGATGAGCTGGCAAAGACTGAATGGTATTTCTGGCTGGGTCTGACAGGCAAGTGGCCTGCTGGGATAACCCACTTTTGCCCTGTGCCAGACCAGGACATGGTACCCGCTGTTGAGGTGAAGGGGGTTCACCATCTGGGCAACTGACCAGGAATCACTATTTAATTACTTTTCTGCTTTGTATCCCACTGGTTCCTGGGTACCTGATGAGGCAGGCCAGGTGAGGATACAGAGGAAGGAGACTACGCAGTGCTTTTTCTTTTTTGTGACTAGGTCTCGCTATTTTTTTGCTTGTGGAACCGCAGGCTGACGTTGCCCGGGGTACCACAGATTCAAGAAATCTCCAGTCTCAGCTTCCCAGGTAGCTGGGATTACAGGCATGTGCCACCACGCCCAGTTATTTTTTTTTTAGAACTAGGTCTCGCTATGTGACCCTGGCGGGACTCGAACTGCAATCCCTGACCCTGGCCGCGGCTCCCTAGGCTGCCACTTACAGGCATGCGCCACCATGCCTGACCACCCAGTGCTTTCTGTTGGAGGCTGTTAGTTAGCACTGCAGAGTTAAGCTTTACAAATAGCATGTTCCCCAAGTGACTTTCAGAGGAAGGTAAAACCTCTCCTATACAGAAAAAGAACAGCATTCTTCCTACTTGCTAATTCTTGGACTGTTGTCACAATAATTTGAATTCCTGGCTTAGGACTATATTAAACATTAAATTATCCTATGATAAAGATAACATAATGAAGCCCTATCAACCATTAACATGTCAGCGAGAACTTGACCAAAGTGAATTAAGAGCTTCAGGATATTCAACAATGGGGCTTCATAGATGCATGTACTTGGTCCCTAGTTTCAAGTTGTGCAGTTTCTGATGCAGGTGCAAGATTATGAATTAACAAGATTATTTAGCAGAAAGCAAAAAAGCAACATCACAGACTATCAAGTAGGCATTGGGCCCTGTGAGTAGAAAGGAGTCAGGAAATGCTTGGTGGGAAAAGTAACATTTAAATCAGACCTCACAGAAAACAATAGAACAGCTACCAAGAAACAAGAAACATGGATACAAGCCAAAGGGTCTCGGAATGGCCAATGAAGATATTTAAAAAAAAAAAAAAAAAAAGACCAAAAAGACTAAAGGGCTAAACATGGACAAAGAACAAAAAGAAAGGAGGCAAAGAGACCAGAGGGAGGGTGGTGGAGTGGGGTAATCCTAGGAAGATCAACAACTATGCAATCATGTATTGTACAAAATCCAAAAATAAAAATATATAAAATTAGAAAAAAAAAATCAGACCTCAAGCCAGGCATGGTGGCTGGCGCATGCCTGTAGGTGGCAGCCTGGGAAGCCACAGCAGGGCCCAGGGACTGCAGTTTGAGTCCTGCCAGGGGCACCTAGTCCCCCCAAAATAGCTGGGCATGGTGGCACGTGCCTGTAATCCCAGCTACCTGGGAAGCTGAGGCTGGGGATTGCTTGAGTCTGTGGTACCCTGGGCAACGGGAGCCTGCGGTTCCACAGGCAAAAATAGCGAGACCTGGTCTCAAAAAAAAAAAAAAAAAAAAAAATCAGACCTCAGAGGTAAAACAAAAATACCTAGCGGAGGGCATCCCTGGCCCAGGTGCAGAGGCCTTTGGATGCTTTGTGTGGGATATATGCTTTGGGGTAGATGCTTTGGGTGGGAGGCAGTTTATATCTCAGTTTGAGATTCTGCGGTAGATGCTGGCTCCGCCAGCAGCCGATGGAGCCACATTGCTTTGAGCTGGCCCCTAACTTGCAGTGGTTTGTTTTTCCTTCCCTCTGTAAAGTTGGGTAGCAGGATCAACCCTGCGAGGTTACGGAGGTGATGCAGTAGCTCATGTCAGCCTCACACCCTGCAAGTGCAGGATCAGCAGAAGCTATTTATAATGGTGACTTCTCAACCTTTTGAGTGTGTGGGGGATGTGGCAAGGCGCCAGGAAAGGGTTTTGGAAAAGGCAGCTAAGACCCCTCAATTAGAGTAAGCTGAATTTTGAGGGGTGCCAGTAGTAGAATGTGGGGAAATGGAGTTTTATTATTTGATTTTTTTATCTCCCCACCTTTTTATTATTTTTTCCTTACATCATTGTAGTTCACAGTTCTCCTGCCACTCTATCACCACTGAACTGTCACCATCTTCTTCTGTGTTCTTCCTTCCCCTGCTTTCACCCTCCTCAGTACCCCTCTTTACTTTATGCTTCAGATGCAAGGTCAGCTTGCTAATTTTAACTTCTTGGTTTCTCTATATTCTTCATATGTGACACCAAGCAGGATTTATCTTTTTTCTTCTAATTTCACTAAGAATCATCTCTTCCAGCTCATCCATGTTTTAGCAAATGGCATGTTTATCTTTGTGATTGCTGCATAATCTTCCATTGTGTAACTATACCATTCTTTTTGATCCACTTACCTATTTTGGGGACATTTGTGTTGTTTCCATAGCTTGACTATTGAACACAGTGCTACAATAAACAGGAGTGTAGGTTTCCTTTTTAATTAGTGTTTCTGTATCCTTTGGGTAGATTTCTAGCACTGGAATCCCTGGTAGATCCATATTTAGTATTTTGAGGGTCCTCCACACAGCTTTTCATAGTGACAGCAGTGTAAGAGGGTTCCTTTATCTCCACATCCTCACCAGCATTTATTGTTCCATTTTTTTTAACGTGAGCCATTCTCACTGGAATGAGGTGGTATGTATCTAATTGTGATTTTGATTTGCACTTCACTGATAATTAGTGATGTTAAAGATTTTTTTATATGCCTATTGGCCATTTGCATTTCTTCTTTGGAGAAGCATCTTTTTAGTTCTTCTGCCCATTTTTTTTGACTGGGCTGTTTGAGTTGTTGAGTTGTATAAACTTTTTGTGGATCATTCATATCAGTCCCTATCTGTTGTTTGGTGTGCAAATATTTTCTCCCATTCAGTAGGATATCACATTTTGATTATTGTTTTTTTGCTGTACGGAAGAACTCTCTTGCCACATGAGGGACCGGGTCTTCAGAAAGCAGGTCAGAGTAGGTGGCCGTGGATTGCTGACAGCTAGTGGCACTGCATGGGGGGCCATGAGAATGTGTTGGCTGGCAAGATTCGCTGCTGGTTGTCTTGTCCTTGAGTGGCACCCTTGATAGAGGTCACTTCTGGGTCTAAGGGCACCGAGTGAATAGGATTCGCACCAGGGGAAAACCATCTGCTATTAGGAAATCATTCAAAGCATTAAACCAAAAGACTTTTAAACAATTCTAGTTTTGTTTTGGTCTCTCTTGTTTTTTTATAACACTTTATTTAACAGGTTCACATGTAATCTAAAAATGTCTCTGACCTTTTGTAACAATAGCTAAATACTGAGCTTCCAAATGAGACCTCCTCATTTGACACATGGAACACTCCAAACTTGGTTCAGTCTTGGTTTTATCTCATCAAAACGATGAGAGAGTGTCACTAAGAAATGGAAGAACTGTCAGGTAAATTGTGAGGATGCAAGGCCTGGATTTTCACTGAGAAGTCATTCTGAAAATGCCTGGAGTGAAGACAGAGGATGTGCTCTTTTCCCAGCTACATAAATGTTTAGCTGCACTTTAAGAATAGAAAGCACTTGAGAAAATGTAGTTAGAAAAGAGACGATTTGCCACTGAACAGTTTCCCACATTGACATACGTGCCTTTCCTGGTAAACTCTAGAAGTTTCTCCTTGACTTTATACATCCAAGTCTGGAGTATTAGCCTTGTCACAGATAACAGGAGTTGTCTGAGACACCCTGTGGGGCACCAGTGCTACAAGTCAGGTTTCTGGGGGAACTGGCTCAGGTTCTCAGTCCTACTGCAATAGTGGAATGAATGGTTTTTAGATCCTTCTTATGAGGTTTACAGTTACTGGGTTTTGGGAATCATTGTCACCAAATTCTGGTATAAAGTTAAACCAACTCACCCTGCTGTCCAGGCATTTCTTTGAACTCTTATTTTGAGAGCCCGTTAGAACATTCCTAAAATCTCTAACACTGGATAGAAAACAAGAGGCAGAGTTGGGAGCTAAGGTGGGAGGATGGGGGGTGTCTATCACTTTATCAGGAAAAGTCACAGAGGCTCCTGAAAATTCTGAATGAGCTTTCTCCATTGTACCCCGTCCTCACCACCTTTCTGTCTGCTAGGCCTGCGCTGCCTGAGAAGAAGGTGGCCGACCTCAGCACGCTGAATGAAGTGGGCTATCAGATCCGAATCTAGGCGCCGTCCCGCCGGCAAGAGGACATCCTTGGTGCTTCTCTCTGCACTTTACTCAGCATCTTTAGGAAGAACTGCAACTATTCACCACAAACTCGTGAATTTTACTTTTCAGGATTCACTTGGAAATAGCCTCTCAGTGGTGGTCACAGTGAGCCTGAGAGTCCTTGAGGGACCACTGTGTCAAGGCCCTTGCCCACCCCGGGGCTGGGCTGTCCCTCACGCAGACTGGGGGCATGATCACTGAACTTTTCTTCTTTCCCATCGACCTCCTTTCTTTCTCTTGCTTTGAACATTCTGCCTCACTGGTAGTGTTTTTGGCGTCCTCTCTCCCACTCGATAGAGTAAGGCAACTCAGTATTAATGTCTTTTTCAGCAATAACAGAGGCAAGGATTGGTGTTTTGCTTTTCTTTTTTTTTTTTTTTTTTTTAAAGCAGTCAGTATTACCTCAGCATCCTGGCATCAGATATGCAAACTTAATGGTGTTTTTTTTTTTTTTTTTAATATTCTATTGGTATTGTTTCCCCAGTATTTACCATGGGGATCTTCAAAGAGTTTTGAATTTTTTCCTGGTGCACCTGTAATGACATTTAAGGTATTATATGCAAGTGTTTTACTAAAAAACACTGAAATTCTTCTGGCAATACGGGAACCCACCTTCAGGATCTTGGAGTGTCACTTCTTAATCTTTCTTACAGCAGCTCTGTCCTTTCAAAACAAGCACGTTCAGAAGCTAGTCTACATTCTGTCACTGCCATCTAAACTTTGCAGCAAAAAGCACAAGAGGCCTGTGCTGTCCCATGGTGAGCAATGTGGCAGGGGTGGCAGGGTCTTGAGGACAGAGCCCTTCTGTCCGTATCTCGTCTGCTTGGTAAATCCTGAGCTGGGCTTTGATTTGATAGGCTTGTGGCTATGGGCCATGTGTTCTGATGTCTTATATTAAGACCAGATGTGCACAGGAGGACTCTTCTCCAGCACCTGCTTTTCAATACCACTTAGCAACTGGTATTGGAAGGTGAGATAAACTAGAGTAGCAGAAATTTTTTTAATGGAAAAGCCTACAGGTATGGCATCGGTTGGTGAAGCCCAGAAAACCCAGCTGCTGGTGGTCACAGGGCAGTGGCTGGCTGCAGGCCAGGAGTAACAGACCCTGCTGGAGCATTAGCAATATCAAGAGGATAGCTTCCATTTCTTGTTTTACCTTAGCAACATGCCAACTTTGGAGACCAGGAGGTGTATTTAAGGGAAGTATGCTAGGTAACAGTAACAAGTGTTACTGCAGCCCCAGGGCAGCCTGTCTGGCTTTCTTGGACTGCAGGTGATTTTAGGCAGGGAATAAAAATACAAGAATCTGTTTGCTGAGATTCTTTACTATCAAACCTTTGAGGTGACATAGAAAGCAAAAGGACTTCATCTTTGAGCCATGTGCACCTGAACTCACTTTACCCCCAAATCAGTGTTAGTCATGGAAAATCCACTTTTATTGAAAAAGAAAGTCTAACATTCTATATGTGAGCAGGACTTGCATACATCTCAGATTGAAATACTGGATCAGTTGAAAATTCAGAACTTAATTATTGCTTTCTTCAAGAATGACCTCATCAGTTTAAAATGAGTCAACTCCGCACTATCTTCGCAAAGCAAACCCACTTACAGCCTCATGGCCACACGTATGCAGGCGTCAGTGCTCATTTCATTCTCATCCTAAAACAATGCTGATTTAGCGCCTTCCACAGAGTACTTGGTGATCTTATTTATCAACTGAACCTCCATTACATTCAGTAACTAGACTACTTCCAGCACACAGTCACTTGAAGAGACCAGAGCCAGGAGTTTCCCCAGCAGTAAACACTGCCCCACCTCAAAGTATCAGCTGCTGCAACCTCTTGTTTTTCACAAAATAAGGTTGGGGGGCGGGAGGAGGGGTGAAAAACAGAAATACAACCTGTTTGCAACATGTTGAAGGATAAGCCTTAAACTGCCAGCTGGCTTGATGGCCCAGTTAGGAACCTAACTTCATCCTCACTTCTTGATTTGAAGTCTCATGTCACCAAGGTAAGATTGTTCATCACAGAAACATGAACATTCATTTCAAATGTCTAGTTGCCATTTTATTTTTGTCTACGGAATAATTTCATTACTAAAAGATACTGGAAAGGAATCAGACTCCTAAATTCTAGTGTAGTGATTTAGTTAATAAGGGAAAAAAAAAAAAAAAGCCAAATCCATGAAATCATTTATCTCCCTGCAAATTGATTTTAAAATTGGCTATCAGAAGATACAAAATGAAACTATAAAACTCCTTGATAAGTAGTTTTTAAAGTTATTATGTAAGAGAAATTTAATGCTTAAGCCATTATGGGCGATATATGCAAAGTTTAAATGAATGACAGAAATCTTGATTTTTGACTGCATGTCGCACTATTTTAAGTACTTTATTTCAGAAAGTGATATTTAGTATTTTCTAGACACTGAAATCATGAGCATTTCACTTTTTCTAAGTCAATTATTTCATAAGGGTTTTATTAATAGATACTGGTAACGAGAACTTTGGAAATCTCAATTCAGTCTTCTTACTATACCTGAGGCTTTTGTAAACTATAGTTTTTATGTACAAACTTGTACAGTTTTTTTGACATACAATTCTGAATCTTGTTTATTCTCTTGGACTTTGTTCTGGCCAATACATTTTTTTTAAATCTTTAAGAAAACTGTGATTGTTTTAGTGGATATTTTTCTAAGTAAACAAAAACTTGTATAATGGCATTTTAGAGAATGCCTGGTAAGTGCATGCTTTGAGGTAATGTTTTCCTCATCACTTGTATGTTTATACATAGCATGGGACTTTAATAAAACCATCCTGGAAATGTTTAAGGACTGTTTTCTTCCAAAAATGTAAGATGGTATTTTTTCCCTTGTCCTCTTTTGTATCCTTGCTCTATCACTCTCTCACCCGTCTTCCACAAATTTTAGACCTTAGTGCACACCTCAGCACACATCTCTATTTTGGCTCATCTTCGTTCACTTCAATTTCAGCATCATTCCAATAAAGGCTGAAGAGGGTCACAAATACTTCATGAGAGGCAACAGGTCAGCTTACATGCCTTTGTACAGCTCAGGCACAAGTGCAAAAATATCATTTATTAGCTGATTTCCAAAGCATGAGTGACTTGATGTCTATTTCCCTGAGGCCTTGAACTTGCTGGGTCTCTGAAGTGTTTTAGGAAAGCAAAGCAGACAGCTGATGAATTCAAAAACAAGGTAAGATTTCAACATGCATGCTACCCTGGTATCAAAGAAACAGTGAAAACAAGACTTACCTTTTCCACTATAAACATGGTTAGAACAGCAATGGAGACAGTTTCAGCAATTAGCCAGATTTAATTGCTTTGGCAGGTAAATGCAGAGTTACCAAGTCTTTTAGCCAAATAAAGACAAGTGGATAATTACATTTAACAAATTTTTAAAAACCTCCAAGGAAGTTACCTTCACCATTTGGCAGCCAGTTCACAAAATGACTCTTCATTCTATAAGCTAAAGCAGAAAGCAAGCTTGCGGAGTAATTCACAGTGAAGCTCATAAAAGGGGCTTAAAATCACACTCTATCAATCAAAATATAAAGGAAAAAACTTTCACATAGGTTTTCAGGGATGTTAGTTTGTTAGCAATGACTGACATAGTTATTTGTTAACAAATTCTTATAACAAAATGCTACTTAATGAATTTTCCTTTTTCCTATACTAAACAGAATGATTTTATTGTTGTTATAATCCGATCATGGCTACATCTGCTAAGAGGATCTGATATTCTGAAAACATTACAAAATGTAGACAATTCTAGAACTATAGCCAATGCTGTAAATAACAATGAAAAAGGAAAATCAAACATTTTAGCCATGCAGTACAGTTTTTAGTACTCAAATTGTTTTAACTCATGTCTTTTGGGATATCCATATCCTGCCCCCCCCCCCCAGAAA
>PVHY01029322.1:0-14398 GCA_004024945.1 Uropsilus gracilis | reverse complement strand
TCCCCCCCCCCCCCCCGAGCTCTTCCTTGAGCTCCCCCCAACCTTGCTGGGACCCCAGGAAAAAATGACCTGATCGATTTCATCCCCAGCCACACGCCAGGCCCGACGATGTCCCCTCCCACGCTTCTGGCCCCGGGGCCTCCCCGCTTTGGGGAAGGTGTCCCCCCCACCCCTATCATTGCCAGACAAGCCGCCACCTCTGGGGGTTTGCTGGAGTGTTCTGGTGTCATTTTATTTCGCTAGATATGAAAATGAGACATAGATTTTTCCTGGAGATGCTTGTGTGAAGTTCTAATCTGGCTTTTCAGAATTTTTCCCTTTTTCAGGAGGGGGGCTGTGGTGGAAGAAACCAAACACCTGACCAGAGTCGAACGGAGGGGCAGAGCCGGGGGCAAGGAGGGGGGCTGGGGAGTGCCCGCAGGTGTATGATGGTGTTCCTATGTGGGCATGGTTTAGTATGTGTGCAGGCACACGCTTGTGCAGCTGTGTGTGTGTGGTCTAGCGTGTGCGCAGTGTGTCTGTGTGCACGTGTGTGCCTGTGTTTGTGTGCATGCAGGCGTCTGCACGCAGGTGTGTACCGAGTGTGCATGCAGATGTGCTTGCACACGTGCCTGGGATGAGCAAGGTGCCTGCCCCGACCTGACTGTTTGCATCTAACTGCCCCCAGGGCCTGCCCCTACCGTTACCCTTGCCGAGTTTGCCCTGAGCATACGTGGGTACAGCTTGTGTGACGTTTCATGTTCAGGTCCAGAGCCGCCCTGTGTGCTGCTGAGATGCATGAACCCTCCGGGTTAGTGGCCTAGAGGCTTTCTGGACCCAGCACCTCCCCCCATTCTCCAGCTGGGAAAACTGAGGCTGCAGCAGGTGCAGTAGCAGGCTCCAGGCCTGAGGTCAGGGTGATGTGACCTCCTGGGAGGTGGTACTGGCCCGGTTTCCCCTGCCAGGTTGCCATGGTGCCCACCATGCCAGGCAGTGTCAAGCCTTTGCCATAAGGAGGCTCTCACCACCCCACTTGGTAGGAAACTCAGGCTCAGAGAGGTCCTCTGAGGAGGTGCAAGCCTGCAGGTCGGCAAGTGGCAGAGGGGGGATTTGAAGCTACACTTCGCAGCCCAGGGGCAGTCTTCCACTCAGGACGCTGCTCCGTGTGGGGGAGGCACAGACAGCCCTCGCCCCGAACGCCTGGGAGACAGGTTTGTCCTTGACACCCCCAGAGCCGTGTCAGGCAGCGGGAGGGGTGCAGGGCTGAGAGCAGAGCTTTCCCAATGCGTCCTGGCTGCAGAGACCAGGAGGAGTCGCTGGGGTGGTTGGTCTGGATGGGGCAGCCTCAGCTCTCTCGCAAGGACCCTGAGCATCTTCCTTCCCCGTTTCCCAAAAGGGGAAACTGAGGCACGGGGAAGGCCAGCAATGTGTGCGACATGGTGCCAGTGTCTCCATGCCAACTTCTATCATGGTTACGATCCAAAGGCTCCATGGTACGGCTCAAATCCCAGCTCTGCCTTCACGGGCTGTGTGCACCTGCACTCCTTGTTGACCCTTCCGGACCCTCAGTTTCCCCATATTTAAGGCAGGGCCCCCAAATACCTGCCATCTAGAGCGGGACTTTATTCGCTCATTCCAGGAAGCACTTAGTGTGGCACCTGGCCTGTGGGAGGCCTTGGGGCGGGGGTTCTGATCTGTGGTTATGACGTGCAACTTCCAGGGCCTGGGGTCTCCTGTCCTGAACTTCTGGAGAGCAGACCCTTAAGAGACGCCATCTTCCTGCCCTGAGTCCTGTCCTGCCAGGCAGTGGGGGGCAGGGGGGGAGGGCTGGCCCTCCGCCACCTGGTCCAGCACTCATGTAATAGAGGGGCTGGTGGACCCCAGAGCCAGGCCCTGCAATCAGGCGGCCGCACCCCACATTCCTAAGTTTTGAGCAGGTCCCCATTTTCACTCTTGACTGGTCCCACAACGTTGGTCCTGGTCCCGACTGAGACAGAGAGACAGTCTCTCACTGTCTCTGTGTCTCTCTCTGGGGTCTTTCTTTTTTTTTTTTTTTTTTTGAGACTAGGTCTCGCTATGTTGCCCAGTGCAGTCCTGATTCTGCGGACTCAAAGAGATCCCCAGCCTCAGTCTCCCAGGTAGCTGGGATTACAGGCACCCGTCACCGTGCCCGGCTGCTTTTTCAAGAACCAGGTCTTGCTATGTTGCCCAGGGTAGTCTCAAACCCGGGAACTCAAGCGATCTCTGGCCTCTTGCCGCCCAGCATTTGGATTACAGGTGTGTGTCACCATGATTGACTCTGGGGTCTTTCTCTGTCTCCCTGGGTCTCTTCCTGTCTCTCTGACTCCCCACATCTGTCTGTCTCCCCATGTCTGTCTGTCTCCCCACGTCTACCTGTCTCTCCATGTCTGTCTGTCTCCCAACGTCTGTCTCCCCACATCTGTCTCCCCATATCTGTCTGTCTCCCCACATCTCTGTCTCCCTGGTCTCTTCCTGTCTCTCTGTCTCCCCACAGTCTGTCTCCCCATGTCTGTCTGCCCCCCCCCACGTCTGTCTGTCTTTCCATGTCTGTCTGTCCCCATGTCTCTCTGGTCTCTTCCTGTCTCTCTAGCTCCCTGTCTCCCCAGGTCTCCCCATCTCCCACATCTCTTGTCTGTCTCTGGGTGGAGCTGGCCGCGAGGAGATCGGGGAAGCGGCGCGGGAGCAGGGCCAGGTGTTTGTCCAAGGCGTGCATTGATCCCTGCCCGCGCGGCAGCCATGGGATAAATCCTGGCCGCGGTAATGAACCTCCCCACGCACCGCTCTCAAAGCACACACCAGCCCTGGCCCCAGCGGTTAATATTTAACTGAATAAGGGCCATAAATATGGAAAATGGGACTTTTAATTAAATAAGCAGCTTTTAAAAGGGCCCTTGGGCGGGAGAGGCTTTTGTTTAAATATGATTGATTTGACATGTCCTTTCGCTCTCACTCTCCCGGCTCTTCCCACGACGTTCGCTCTCGGCCCCAGCCAGGGAGCAAGTTGGCGGGCAGAGGCCGCCCCTGGCCTGCTGGAGGGAGGACTTGGGGTGGAGGAAATGGGGTGCAGCGGGAAGGGGGTGACCCCTGGGCTGGCATCCAAGAGCCGGCTGCTGGGGGCACCCAGGTGTGGGGGAAACCACGTCAGAGACCTGAGTGTGAATTTCATCTCTGAAAAAATGGGCTAATGGGGCCCGTGACTCCAGGCGATGGATGTCGGCTCCTCAAGACCTGGGCTTCAACTGCTTTCCAGCTGCGCGTGCTTCGCCGGTCCGCCCCTCTGTGCCTCAGTTTCCCCCTCCTTCCCAGGGATGGCTAACACTGCCTGCTCACAAGGCTGTGTTCATGCCAAGGGCATTCCACGCCAGGGTGGGGACCCAGATTGTTCATTTCCTCTGCGTGTTGGCAGTGAATGACCCCCAAGAGGTCTGAAGAGACAGTGCGGAGGGCACAGTCCTCCGCCTGAGGTCTGCAATATCGGGGGGTGCACTTGTCCCTATCTTTAAAATTCTGAACTGTTCCGAACAGGACGCTCTGCATTCTCATCTCACACCACCCTGCAATGATCTCGCCAGTTCTGCCTGTACCCACCAGTCTTGTTGCTTCTGATCTTATTTCTGAGTCTGGAGTCGTCCAATTCCAGGGCTGACAGAGAACTCACAGTCAGAGGTCAGAGGTCAAAAGTCAGAGGTTAGAGGTCAGAGGTCTTGTCCTGCCTCAAGTGGATGGTCTTTATCTTCCAAAACTCCTCCAAAAGAGGAAACCCTGTCCTGGGAACGACAAATTTAATAGCCAAATTCTGGACAGACGGACCTCCGAGTCCTGTTGCCCATTCCATTTCCTGGGCAAGCTGCTCAGAGCTGCAGAGCTGGGATTTGAACCTGATGCCCGGACCTTAAGTCCCATATGCTTTTAGCTCGGCGCAAGCCCATGTCCTGAGACCCGTGTCCTTACTGCTCTGAGAAAGTTACCTCCCTAGATACCTGGGTCACCCTCCACTGCCTGAGAAGATCAGGTGAAGGGGATGAGGGTGGGGGTGCTCCTTTGGGTCCCCCTGACTGCTCCAAGCACTATTGCTTCCTCTTCCTAAGTTCAATAACGCTGCTTATTTCAATCACTCATGGTCTGCCTCTTCCAGGAAGCCTTCCCAGATGTGCTCTGCTTGCTTTCCTAAGTCTATGGGTGGTGGCTGTACATGGCCTTCAACCACACTCCTTTGGATGAACACATCCATCCATTCAACCATTTACAAAGTCCATCAGTGTTTATCGAGGACCTATTTGAAGATCAACGTCTTTTTTGCTTCTTAAAATTCTGAAGCTGGGAAATGATACACCTAGATCACCCACTTCTACTTTCTGGAAATACTATCATTAAGCAGATGGTGTTTTTTATCATTGATGGCATTTTCAGATGTGAAAGGAATAGTTTGAACCCCGTCCTTCGCTGGGTGTTGGGGAGAAATCAGAGTAACTTGCTACCTCCGAGAAGTTTCTAGTCTAGTGTGGGTTATATTTTATTATATATATATATATAATATATATATATATAATAATATATATATATATATTGAGACTAGGTTTCGCTATTTTTGCCCATGGAACCGCAGGCTTTCGTTGCCCAGGGTACCACAGACTCAAGCAATCCCCAGCCTCAGCTTCCCAGGTATTTGGGATTACAGGTGCACACCACCATGCCCAGCTATCTTTTGGGACTAGGTCTCACTGTGTTGCCCCAAGTGGGACTCGAACTGCGATCCCCAGACCCTGCTGTGACATCATAAGCTGTCACTTACAAGCACGTGCCACCATGTCCGGCCCTGGGTTATATTTTAAAAGCACCTTCCCTTCTTCCTGAAACACCCACTTCTGACTGCTCCACTCCCTGCTTCACATGACCCCCTGGCTCCTCGTGGCCCTGTGGCCAGGCATCCATGGTCTCTTTCAGGGAAGGAGTTACTCCAGCAAGGACAAGAGCAATGGACATGGAGCACTTGGTGGTGCCCAGCACTCGGAGACCAGGTCTCGCTATGTTGCCCAGGGTACCGCGGACTCAAGCAATCCCCAGCCTCAGCCTCCAGGTAGCTGGGATTACAGGTGCCTGCCACAGTGCCTGGCTACTTTTTCGAGACCAGGTCTTGCTGTTGCCCAGGGTAGTCTCGAACCTGCGAACTCAAGGGATCCCTGACCTCTTGTCTCCCAGTGCTTGGACAACAGACGCCACCACCACACCTGTCTTCATGTTTTGTTTCATCTAACCCTTGCGGTGAATTAATCAAGAGTGATTTGTGATCACAATACAGTGTGGTCACTTCCAGCTTGCAGAGGAAGAAGTGACCTGCCCCCGTCCCCCAGCAGCCATGACAGTTACTTCCAGAGCCACGCCCTTGGTCTCGCTCTCTGGACCCTTCCTCTCTCCTCCCCTAGTCCCCACCTGTGAGCCCCAAGCTGGTCACGGAAAGGAGCTTCAGCAGGGGTGGGAGGAGAGGGTGATGGTCTAAATGCAGGGCTGGAAGCCTGCCTTCTGGGCAGTCAGCCAAGGCACCCTCTAGGGAGCTGGCAGGAGCCGGAGGGTCCATGGGTGGCCGACCAGGCTCTCTGCATCCAGAGCCAAGGCCCACAGCACCAGCCCCGAGTACAGCTGACAGCATGCACCCCTCTGTGGGGTGGCCAGTGTGTGTGGGGGGGATGGGGCAGCACAGAACTGAGTCCAGTGCTGGTTTGGGGTTGAGATGGCAGATCAGAGGCACAAGACCATTTCAAGTGCAGCTTCCTGGGTTCTGGGAACCTGTGGCAGGAGCTGGGGTGACCAGCGAGGCTCCTGGCTCGTCCTCCTCTGTGAGCCCAGGACCACAGGGGACAAACCTTAGAGGAACCTCTCCCTATACCCCAAAACCAGCCCTGAATTTCTACCTCCCCAGTTTCTCTGCTTGCTCAATTTCCCGCCAGCACCCAAATCCAGCCATCAGCCCCACCTTGGGCTTCTGGCAACTTGCCCCCATGGACCCCAATACCACCCACCAGGAAGAAAGGGGAACTTCCTCTCTTCTCCGTTCTCCAAGCAGACCTGCCTGTTCAGTCCAGGCGCGACCACGCAGTGGGCCGTGCGGCTGCCATCAGGCGCAGACGTCGGAAACCAGGCAGACAAGGTGCAAAGGTCAGGGTGAGGCCAGCCCCTCTGGCATCAGAGGAGATTACGAGCCTGGCTCTCTGGGCTGAGGGCTGGGGCCGAAATCAGCCTGTGATCCCCGGTGACAAGAGTTCAGAGGTCACCAGCTGGCTCCTTTGTGTGTCAATATTCACACGAGAGACACCTAATTGGGGCGGGTCAGCCAGTGGACAAAGTCAGGGCACAGCAGGAGCAGGACAGGCACCCAGGGCTTCTCCGGGCACTGCTCTGGGTGCTTGACACCAGGCCGCCCATTCATTACACCAATATTCCTTCTAATCACACTAATAATGGAGCAGCCGCTTGGAAAAGCCTCGTCACACATACTGAGAGCCTTTTAGATCCAGGCTTGGTTCCTGGCGCTCTTAATTAAACTGTCTCTCCCAATCTCCCCAGGAATTACTGATGGTGCCTCGTCCTATAGCCAAAGACACCGGGGCACAAACTGGGTTCAGGGAGCAGTCTGATCTCACCCCACTTGACGGCCTACCTGGGCTTGGATCCAGCTGGTCTACCTCTTCCCACCACTGGGAGGCAGAGATGACTCCAATTTATTGCTGGGGGAAAGCGAGGACCAGAGACTAGGACTGAGACTATCTTGAGTTGCACAGCTCGTCAGTGGTGGAACCAACACCCCCAGAACCTACAGTAGCTTGTGGCGCCTTACTTGAAGCTCCTTCCTTCCATAGATTCTTTTTTTTTTTAAAGACTAGGTCTCACTATTTTTGCCTGTGGAACTGCAAGCTCACGTTGCCCGGGGCACCAGGGACTCAAGCAATCCCCAGCCTCAGCTTCCCAGGTAGCTGGGATTACAGGCGTGCGCCACCACGCCCAGCTATTTCTTGGGACTAGGTCTCATTATGTTGCCCTGGGTGGGACTCAAATTGTGATCTTCAGTCCCAGCTATGCTCCATAGGCTGTCACTTACAGGCTCGCACCCACCGTGCCCGGTTTCCTTCTATGGATTCTTTGAAGGTCCTTCTTCTGGTGGCCACTGTTTGTGCCTCTCTGGTGCGCAGGGGACAGTGGATTTTAATGGATTGCAAATCTGCCACCTTCATGACTCAGACTGATGACCGAGGCTGACATTCATGTCCCCTGGTCTCAGGTCAGACTGACCCCTGTGGACTCTAGAATCAGGGACTCCTTATGCTGGCAGACACTTGACGGAAGCTGAGTGTACAGAAACAGAAACTCCACTGGACAGCGACGTCCTGATGGGAAACTCAGACCAACTGCCACGAACACAACCAATGTTTCTCGAGAGTCTGTTAGGTGCCAGGAGCTGAGCCCACAGAGGAGAACAGAAGCGCACACTCCCCTGCCCATCTGTGAATTAGACTGCCCATCTGTGATCGTGAGTCAATCAACTAATTGCGCCTGTGATGACACACAACTGTGGCCGGAGCTATGATGGCAGCAGCAGCCAGCCTGGCCGGTGAGGCCAGAAGCGGTCACTCTTCACAGGAGGACTGTTGCACTGAGACTCCGCAAGGTGAGCAGATGCTGAGACAGCGAAGAGCAATCGGAAGGACACACTAGGTGGAAGAAACAGGCACCCGTTAAACCTGCCCGGCAAGGGGAGCCTTCCCACCCCCACTGTACGGACGAGGGGGCTGAGGCCCTGGAGTATCAGGAGCTTTGCCTGGATGCACAGCCTTGACCTTGATCCAGGCTGTCTGGTGCATACGATTCTCTGCTCTTCTGCTCTATTAGCTGGGAATGACACCATGGTAACAGGAAAGCTTGTCCTGGGAAAATAAGGCAAACAGGCCTGGTATTTGGGCCAGGTGTTTAGGTTGCTATGGTTGAAACCCAACCCAGATGGCTTCAGGATGAGCTGGACCCAGAGGTTCAAATGGCATCAGGGTTTGGTGTGTCTTTGCCCCTGATCCTGCTTCATGGGTGTCGGTTGGTTACATTCTTAGGTGCCACACAAGAGCTCCTCGAAGTCCCCAGCTCAGCCTTCCTCATCTTCCTCGCTGCTGGCAGTCTTGGAATAAGGGGAGTCCTCTTCCCAACCACTCCAGAGAAGCATCCTGGATTCACTCTGCTGGGGCTGCTATTCACATGCTCACCCTTGAGCCAATCAGCTTGGTGAGGGGGCTGAACTGTTCTGATTGGTCAAATCTGGGTCACATGCCTGTCCTGCACCAATAAAGAGACTGGACAATCATGTGGTCTCCCCTGGACCTTCAAAGGAGGGTCAGTGTGGACCCAGGGTGGTGGTGGTGGTGGGAGTGGGGGGTGCATTTAGGGAGGGAGGAGGCCAAGACCCCATGGCTGGGTCCCCAAGACCGAAATAGAAAAGGCTCCGTCAGTCCTTAAAGGCGAGCTGGGTTTTCCTGTCCAGGGGGCCCTCACAGAGGCCATTTCATTTGTCTCTGCTGATTGCCCTAAGAGGCCCAGGTTTTTTGCTCTGATCTTCCAGTCTTTCTCGCACCCCAGCTTTTCACATCCCCCCCCCAGGAATTTCAAACACCCAAAACTTCTGGAAGCTGCCATTTCTTCTCTCCCCACACCATGGCGTTTCTGCCTCATCTGGAAATTGCCATCACATGCCAGCCTTGCAGATGTCAAGGTCATGCACATGGATTCATTCTTTTATTTTTTTGAGACTAAGTCTCGCTATGTTGACCGGGGTAGTCCCGATCCCGCGGACTCAAAGGATCCCAGCCTCAGTCTCCCAGGTTGTTGGGATTACAAGCGCCTGCTATCACGCCCAGCTTGCACATAGATTCATTCATTCATCCTGCCCTGGCGTGGCCACCTGTCACTAATCGCTGACATAATGAGCTTTATACCCAGGTCTGCAGATAAACAGAAGGAAGCCTTCCTTGTTTGATGTCGCAGAGTGCTGGGAGCAGACAGGGCCAGAGGGGGAGCCTGGGGCTGTGCCTGGTATTCTTACCTGCCCCCCGGGGGAGAGATTCCATACTGCTTGCTGTGTGGCCCAGCTGAGTGCCAGGATGGGGCGCACGGCATGTACCTGGTCTTACACGACTTAGATCTAAAGATCCTGTAGACATCGATTTGGCTACGGTGGGCAAGCAGAGGAGAGAGATGCCTCGTTAAAAATTAATAACTCTTTCTGCTATGTAGAGACGAGAGTCAGGTTCGCCAGAGCAGAGGTGGGAAGGTCTTGTGAGCATCTCACTCTGGAGCAAACCACGCTCCTGGCCCCCAGCTCTCAGCTCCTCCTGGAGCCCATGTGCAGCACATGGAATATAATTCCGGCAGCCCCTTGGCGGAGGGGGTCGGGGGGGGTCATATCAGGCACACCTGTTTCAGAGAGGGAACCCAGGCTCAGAGCAGTAGGGTGGCCTGCCCATAGTCACAGCGATGGGGTGGGTGGCACACCCATGCTTGCTGGCAACTTGATGCAGAGGCCCCTGGAGAGGGAGGGAGCTGGAATCCTGCTCAGCAGCCACCCCAGCAGTGGGGTGGGGGCACTGGGCCCAGTCCGTCTGCTGGGGTGCCAGCCACACCTCCTGTGTGCTGGCACTGGGGTCCTTGCTTCGTGACAAGTGGCTGTAACGTGCCCGACATCGCAATTCCGTGGGTTCATTCTTCCCACAACCTAGGAGATAAACACGGCCCATTTCGCAGATGGGAAGGGTGAGGCTTAAGGAGGTACTGGTACCAGAGCAGAACACGGAGTGTCCCCACCAGAGTCCCCAGCCCAGAGCCCAGCTGTCGCAGTCCTCTGCTGTGCTGCCCCTGGTCTTCCAGAAGGTCAGGCGTGGGGACCCGGCTGGCAGCGGCAGGCGGGAGCCTACGCAGAGCCCGGCGTTAATGGCTGGCATCGTCTGACATTTGGGTTTTACTCTCTGTGGGAAGTGCGCTAATTACTCCTGCTCCCTCCGAAGTGCAGCTTAACTGCCACTGGATTTTATGGAGTTCTGTGGGGCTGCACCGCCTGTGACTTCCCGAGACCTGCCTCCTGCCTGGGGGACATGGGGCGGGGGAGTCCCTGGACTTAGCTGTGCACCAGGGAGCCTCCGATGCCCTCACACTGGGCCAGGCACATAGCACCCAAGCATACCCTGGCCAGGCCGGACGTGGGAAGTGGGTCGCCTGAGTCACCTGCATCGTGCAGAGTCGCTGAGGCTCTGAGGGGGTGAATGATGACCCTCTTCTCCCAGCTGGGGGGGGGGGGGGTCAGGTGATCCTGAGCCTCCCCACCACACCTCCCAGGAAGAACTGGAGATCCCTGTTAGGTCTGCAGGGAAGGTACTGAGAGCCCTGTGTGACAGGTGAGGAAACTGAGGCAAAGAGTCAGACACAGAGGCTAAAAGCATGGACTATATGGAATGGACTCTAGTTGGTAGCCCAGCTCCTCATGGTCCAATGATACTGAAACCAAGTATAAGAGGGAGACTTTTTGACTGAGACTCAACTCAACTCCCTAACTTAAATCTCCTCTGCCTGCTTCTCTCAGACAGATTCTAAGAAAGGCAGGTAATGCCTTTGTAGACCACTTATATTTTCACTGCCTTCTTACTTTGTGTTATGTAGCTTTAGCCAACAGCCCCTTCTCAGTTCCCAGCTCCAAAGACTGGGGGGAAAAAAAAACAACTTAAAAACACAGTTTAAATTCTAGTTTACCTCAAATTTACATTCTTTCAAACTCTCTAGGTTCTTTCCACCATTCCCAGCCTTTTTCACTATAATTTCAAACCAGAACAAGACTCTCAGAGCGCAGACTAATTTATTACTAAACAAAGTGAGTCCCTATTTACCACAGAAAAAGCATATAAGTAAAACCTTGATTACTTCAACATTGTCCAAAACCTTTCCCCAGATCTTCCAAAAACCCTCAGTTTCTTAGTCCTGATGATCTCACCAACGTCCAGTCAGAGTTCATCTCCACATATTTAAAGACATCTTCTTTGGCATGTTCCTTTGGCGTGCTCCTACTCCTCCATGCCCTCTTCTAGTCCTCCATCAGGTAGCAGAAAAAAAAACTCCATCATACCGGAACCAGCAAAGTTAATTTCTTCTCAGACCTAACACACACGGTCTCTCCAAAAATACCTAAGTCAAACTCAACAAGGCACATCCCAACAAAGAGTTCAAATCTCCAACCTCTTTAGCTTTCAGCTGGCCATTTGATAGGGTGTGCTACCCCCCCTCAACCACTTTCACATTCACTCATACTTACTAAGAGCCATGAGTTGTCAGGCTGGGCCAAGGCCTGGCCAAAGTTCCTCAAGGCCTCATGTGCTGGCCTCCATCTTCCGTCCCCAAATGGCTGATTTTCTCTCTTTGTTTCCACTCCCTTTATATATTTTCTCATTTCTGTTTTCTCGCCTTGCGGGAACAGGTCCTGAGTTATCACATTACCTTGCATCTTTCTGAAAGGCTATCTTAATCAAGGTCATTCTCAATTCTAACTTGTCCTTCTTAACATTTGCATTTTTAAAGCAAGAGACAATGGCACTCAGAGCTAGGACGCCCTATCATTTCAATGAATAGCACTGCTCATATGGGGTCCTGGCTTCAATATGAGATGTCATCAGGGCCTCATTTTCCCTATTTTGCCCAGAGAGAAATTGAAATGGCATTTGTTGATGAACGGATGAATCCCAGGGGGGAAAACTGAAGCCATATCTGCCAACCAGGGCCAGGAGCCGAGGTCAGAGACAAGCAGAGCTGGGGTGGCCACTTGGCCTGCATTCTGGACATCTTCAGGGTTACTGGTCATGAGCCAGGAGGTGGACGTGGTCCTGGAGGTCCAGAGTGGTGGCCCCGTGTTCCAGACAGGCCTTGCTCCCATGGAGTCTGTGGGTAGGAGAAATCAACCTTGCCCAGTGACAACCACCCTCGGAACAGATGACGGAAGCCTTCTCCATGCCAGGCTGCACCTCAGGTGTGCACTCACAGCTTCACACAAACTCTGGAAGATGGCCATTCCCACCTCCCCACTTCCCGCTGACACAGCTGTGGCAATGGAGGTTCAGAGAATATCTGCCTGAAGTCACCCAGAAAATTGCTGATGTAGACTCCAGACCCCAGCTCACCTGGTTCAAAACGGCGTCTCTGGGTTGCAGGTGTGTCCACCTCCTCTTGATATTGGGCCAAAATGAACAGAAGCCTCCAACCAACAGGCCATATTTAAAATGTGGCTTCTGCTACCCAGGTTCCCTCAGGTTCTTACCACCAGTGTGGAACAGCTGCCCTTCAAATGCAGTTTAACAACAGGGTTTTATTTACAAGGGAAAATTAACAGGGAAAACAAAAAGTCCTCAAAGCCACAAGGGGCCAGTTATCTTACCCCAGTCACCATTTTCAGCTCCAAAGGTCCCAAAGACACATGTCCACATGAAATCAGGTAAAAGAAAAAAAAAACTTTTTAACTTGAACTTTTAACACCTCTCCTGCTTCTCTCTATAAAGCAGGCTGCAAACAATTCATTAGCATTTTCACTGGTCACCTACTATTGGTAGGCAAAAATCAGCTACCAGCTTCTCTCAGTGCTCTTCCCCTCAGGCCTAGAAAAGAAAAACTTAGAAACACAGTTTAAACTTTAGACTAGTTTCCCTCAATTTACCCTCTTCTAAACTTCCGTGGGTTCTTTCCACCATCCCCAGCCTTCTCACCAAAATCCCAAGTCAAAGCAAGACTCTCAGAGTGCAGACTAATTTATTACTAAATAAAGTGATTTCCTAATTACTACAAAAGAAACATGTAAGTAAAACTCCGATTACTTCAACATTGTCCAAAACCTTTCTCAACATTGTCCAAAGTCCTTTCCCAGATTGCCTAAAAATGCTCAGTCTCTCAGTCCTGATCATCTCACCAACACCAATCAGAGTTCATCTCCACGTTTTCGAAGACATCTTTCTTTGGCTGCTCCTTTGGCATGCTCCAACTCTCCCGTGCCGTAGTCTCCTTGTCCTCCTCCAGGTAGTAGAAAGAAGCTCCATAGCACCAGAAGGCAGCAAAGTTCACTTTCTTTTCAGACTTAACTTTCGCACAGCCTCTTCCAGACACAAATCAAACTCAGCAAAACAAACTCCAACACGGAGTTCAAATCTGCAAACTCCTTAACTGCATCTAGCACACACGCTGCTAGTCTGGGTCAGCCAAAGGCTGCAGGCCCCAGGCCCTGGCCACATGGCCGAGCTCACATGGCTCACATCTTCATCCTGCCAAGTCTCTGACCATCCCACAAAATGGCCAATCTGAATCCCAAATCAGAATTCCCATCGAATCCAATCTCTTTCTTTGTTTCAAACCTCTTTATATATCCTTATTTCCCACTAAGAGAACTCCTGAGGTGGGAAGCCCCATCAGGCCTGTATGTTAATTCAAATCCTACCCAGCTCTAAGAAACATTAGCAATTCTAAAGCAAGAGACAATGGCACCCAGGGAGGGTAGTCGCCCCTATCACATGACGGTGCCCTTAGCCCCTCCAAACCTGAGAAGCAGGCACCATGCAAAGTCCAGTCTTTCTCTGGTGTCTTCTCTTCACTTCTCTCTCCAGTGTTCCACGTTGGTCTGCTTCTCCAAGCCTCTTCAAACTTCTTCCACAATTGCTGATGCATAAATCAGCTTTCCAAATCCTGGCCATCTCCAGGTACCAGCTCACTAAGCCACCTTGCTGCGGTGCCACACTCTCCACACTGGCTACTCTTCTGCCGGTCACCATGGCTCCTCGTCACCTCCAGCTCACTCTGCCAGGGGGCTTCTGCCCAGCCTGGCCACTCGGGCTACCGCCCCTCATTCTCTCCTCTCCCCAAAAGTCTCTCTCCCTAGTCTCTGCTCCTTACCCCCCCCTTTTTCTCCAGAAAGTCAAAGGTTCCAACTTCCCTCTACACACCCTCTAGGTGATACATTTTCTCTTCCCCACCTGGGATTTGCAGCAAAGTAAAAGTCCCCTTATCCTGTTTAGGTCTCTGTGTTTTTCAGACACAGCTAATGGCATCAATGCCTAAATTTTAATACTGCCCATTTTGGGGTCCTGGCTTCATTCTGAAGGGGAGGGCATGTGAGGCTGGGTTCTCCTCTGGAACAGGGCACCCCAGATGGACAACAGCCACAGACAGGCCATCCAAGCCAGGAATGTCTTCGCAGATTCCACCCTGCTCCTCCTTGCCCCCTCTTGGGACTGGATTTAAGCTGACCTCAGCCTGTTTGGCAAGTAGATGTCCTGCGGGGTGAGAGTGGAGGTGCTCTGCTTCCGCTCAACCCCCCTTACCCCCAAATTCCAGTGGCTTTCAGTGCCCC
>PVHY01029321.1:0-14390 GCA_004024945.1 Uropsilus gracilis | reverse complement strand
CCACTCTCCTTCCCCTCCCCCCTCCCCCTCCTCTCCCTCAACTTCTCTTCACTGACAATTATCCTTGCAATTTCCTGGGGGAGTGGAAGTCTCTATCTAGTTCATTCTTGCCTTGAGGATGTGCCCTTTGACTCCTACATTTACTCTCTCTTCCGGCCTGGGTTTTTTTTTCTCATCTTTCTGAACCCCACAGGCTGTGTGCATCAAATCTGCCATTCCCCAAATTGAGTGTTTGCCCTCAGGAGAAAGGCCTTACCAACATTCACTCCCCTCTGCCTGTTTCCCTTTAGTTTTGGATCTGAGTCCTCATGCCTTACACTATTCTAACCTGTTAGCTAAAGCATTTAAGAGGATTTGAAAAAGATACATATTATTCAGCACTTAGCATTGACTGAGAAACTCATCTTGCATCTCCCCATCAGTAGAAGTCTATATTGATATCTTATTTGATGACTGCTGAATTCTCCTAATGTGCAGTAGGTAATCAATTGAAGGAACTTCAAGCTTTGCCAACTGAGACAATCCTTTGAGTTATTATTAAGGGAAGGTTTAACGTAAAATATGTAGAATGGATGTTATTAACCAAACATCCGAAAAAGGGCTAGATTATGCACTGAAAAGAGAAATAACGTATTTTAAATTTCAAGGTCCTCAAAATGTGAGCAATAACTCTAAATTATTCCAAAATGAGAGAAGCTCAAGGCTTTAATATATAAATGTATGTTCTTCCATTTGTATGAAGTTCAAAAAGAAAATGAATTCATTGTAGTCCAGATGACTGCTACTCTTGAGAGAAGGTTAGCGATAGGAAATGAGGTAAGAGGACTTCCGGGAGCGGCCATGTTCTATTTCTCCATCTGGAAGTTACCTCTGTGTTTGTTTTGTGAAAATTAACTGAACTGCACATTTTTGTGTGTGCATTTTATGTACATATTCTTCAGTACAATTTTACAGTTTGACTTATAAAAAACTGTAGAATGTTTAAAAGAAACAAAATATCTACTTGCTGCTGCTCTGGGTTTTTTAAAAATATGATTTGTGCTACCAAAGTGTTAACATGATGTAATTGCAACTTTTTCATGACTTCTTTCAGAAAGCGTAGGGCTTTGATCTTGAGAAATAGGAGTAGGAAAAATGGAGATATTTACTCTTCCAAGTCTAGGAAGCCACTGCTTTCTCTAGTCTGAGTTATGCTGTGGAATTAGGGAATGCACTGTTTTTCTCATTAGAACCAGAAGTCTGAGCTGTGTATTAATCTTTTTCTTTAATAGTTGTCTTCTTTCTAAGACTATTTCTTCCTCTGTGGGAAGGATACAGATACCATTTATACTAGCTGATATCTAGGAAGTGATCCTTATTCTTATTATCAATAATTGTATTAAGATATTGTTGAAAAGCAAGTTTGATGCTAATCTAGCTTTAATTTCTGCAGTGACTCATCGTCTCAGTGTAATTATCTCCCTAGGATCCCTGAGCTATTTTCTGTGTCAACCACAAAGAAAAATCTGAGTTCCGGTCGCTGTCTTTGCTATCTCTGTGAAATATTCTTTGCTACCAGTGAAATATTGTCATCTTACTAAGAAATACAATGAGTCATGTCATCCTATATCTACAGTTTGTCATGGGTTAGAGGGAAAAAGAGCCTCAAATTCCAAGTTCTCTAAGAAGGGATTTCAGCTCACATTTACTCCCCAAGACTTGTCACTAGATTCTAGGGTTCCTGATTAGAAGCATTTTGATTCTTCATACTAATGCACACCCTGAATTCAAATATAGGTTGTCTCTTATTCCGTTGCTTGTCAAGAGCCCTATATTCTTCATTTTCACCTCATTTTCTGCATCACAGGTTTCCATTCTGGGGTGGAGGTAAATCATGCTGTCCCAGGCTGTTGGTGGTTTATTAATCACTCCATTGTCTTCAGTGGACTGCTCTACATCTGCTCTTTCCTTTCTCATGCAAGACATGCAGCCTGCTCCTATTCTCTATTTCTTTTTAAAATAGGATGTGAAATTGTGGAGTTTCCCCTCTGACACCTCCACTGAAGTTATTTGGCTCAGGGGTGCTCTATAATTTCTATTTCTATTATCTTTGCCTGGTTCGGTATTTCATCTGAGCTTGTCAAAGAAAGAGGTGCCTACAGCCACCTCTGGAAATGATCCTCTCAAGTCTTCCTTCTCAGTGTCGGTGGGTCTCACATTTCTCCAGGGCAGAGATCACCAACTTCATTTTTCAGCTAACCCATAGGTAAACCGAGGGGTCCTTTTGTTGTGGGAGCAGACTGAGAGGGGTTTATTTGCAAGGCAAATCGAAAACACTGAACAAACCTTTCTTAAGCTAGGAAGAGGGGAGAGACATTCTTCCTAATCCTATATCTTTTCTGAAGAGTTGGTTATTTCTCAAGGGGAGCATACGTTATAATGTTTACTTTAAAATTAGAGTTACGATAAAAACCGTGAGTTAAGCTTGAGGTTAGATACTTTGCTGTCCCATCACGATAGTCCTATCATGATAGTCGTATCACAATAATGCTGGCATCATTGCTATAGCTTGATACTCCTTTGTATCTTGGGGATATGTTTTGACAGTGGCCTTGATCTGTGTTTTTGAAAAGATGAAGAAGACATTGAGAGGTTATTTCCCCCAGTCAAGCATTTGAAGGGTATTATTGGTATAGGTCAAGACTGAATTTCCTGCTGTCAATTAAGTGACAATGAAATTATAAAATGTGCCTGCAAGGACGCCCAGCTGTTGTCTGCAGTTCTGGCAACGGAGGTCCCTTGGGGAGCTTAACTGGTCCTTTTCTTTCCCTGCCCCTCACTCTCCAGCTGTTTGCCTTCATTTCACAGTGCCCTGGAAGCAGAGTCTTCCTGCTTGCTTGGGGCCACCACCTTATCATTAACTTAGGATCTCAGTGAATCACACCTTGAGCTAGTCCCTCGGCCTTAACCCAAGGTGGGTTGGGGCAGATTTGGTGGCTGTTGTGTTTATGTCTCAGGGTCCGGTTTTTGTGTGTTAATCTACTTCAGTCTTAATTGTCTTCTTCAGTTTCTGTCTAGTAATGCTTTTATCCCATGACGTAGCTATTTACATAAGGCTTTAGATTAGGTGGGGTATGAATGTACTGATCTGACATAGCTTGCACGTGCGTGCACACACACACACAGGCACCTCCTCTGAATCGCTATTCCTTCATGGTCCATGTTGGCCACTTATTTTCAACATGCTGAAGATGCACCCTCTCCCTAGAATTCTCTACAGGATCTGATCTAGTCTCCCAAATCAGCAGCAAACTTAGCTGAAATCTTTGACGAATCTTTCTCTCTTCCCCGCTGTCACGCCCAGTTACCCACATAGAATTAATCATCAGACCCTCCCCACTTGATGATGGGTTCTGCTCTCCTTCCCCACAGCCACTGACCCAACTGGATTCTTGCTCCGCCAGTTTGTTCTGTATCCTATTTCCAGAGCAGCCACCCTCTAGCTCAGACCTATTTAAAATCCTGCACCGTCTCCTCACTACTTACATGCTAAATCCCCAGCTTCTCTGGGTGACAGCAAAGCTCTTTGTGATTTCTTTTTTTTTAAACTAATAAGGTGTGTACATTTTTTTTTTTTGAGACTAGGTCTCACTATGTTGCCCAGGGTAGGGATCCTGCAGACTCAAGCGATCCCCAGCCTCAGCCTCCCCCAGGTAGCTGAGATTACAGGGGTACACCACCATACCTGGCTGCTTTTTCGAGACCAGTTCTTCCTATGTTGCCCCGGGGTAGTCTCGAATCCGCAAACTCAAGTAATCCCAGACCTATGCCTCCCAGCACTTGGATTACAGGTGTGTGCCACCACGTCCAGCTGTGTACATCTTTAGAAATACTTTTCTTTTAATTTTAAACTTTTGTTATTCGTTTTATTTTACATCATTGTCTACCCCAAGGTTCTCCCCCCATCTTATTACCTGTGAACCATCCTAATCTCTTGTGCCCATCCCTCCCCTGATTTTTCCCTCTTCCCTGTCTTTTGCTCTATGCTTCAGTTCTGCTGATGGTTTTAAATTATTTTTGTCCACTTCTTTGTTTATTTTCCCTCTAGCCCGCATGTAAGTGAGACCATCCCATATTTCTGTTTTTCTTTCTGGCTCATTTCAGCTAACATGATTCCTTCTAGCTCCATTCATGTTGCCCTGAATGACACAAGTTTTCCTTTTTGATCGATGTGTAATATTCCACCATGTACATAGGACAGCTTTCTGACCCATTCCTCTGTTTGGGTGTATTTAGGGTGTTTCTACATCCTGACTCTTTCTTCTGAACAGCACTGCCATGAGCATCTGAGTCCAGTTGTCCTTTTGATGAGTGCTTTTGTGTCTTTTGGGTAGATTCCTAGTAATGGGGTTGCTGGGTTGTTCCATTTCAGTAGTTCGAAGAAGAAGTTAAGAAAACCACTCTCCATTTACAATTGTACCAACAAAAGCGAAATACCTGAGGCATCTTCCAAAGGGAGCTGCAGGCTGGCAAAGAGGTCACCCCAGAAGCAGTGAATCCTTCCAGTGGAGCTGGCCCCAGCTCAGATGACCTCCCCATGGACACTCTGGACACCACTAGCTCTGCTGGTTGGGAGCCAAGGGCCAAGCAGGACTCAAGGTGTGGTTGGCTCGGGCTCTCTCTCCTGACCCGGGAGCTGCAAGCAGGTAAGGAGACCAGTTGCAGGGTCAGGCGGTGCCCTTGGCCTTCTCTCTAGCCCTTGAACGAACAGCTGATGACTTCGAGCATCAGTCTGCTTTGCTATGCTAGACGCTCCAAAGCCTTTTAGTTCCTCTGCTTCATCTCACTCGGTGGTTCTCAGCTGGGGACCGCTTTGTCCCCAGGGGCATTCAGCAATGTCCAGAGATAGTTTTGGTTTTCAAAACTGTGGGAGAGAGAGGGTCCTACAGGCATTTGGCGGGCAGGGCCCAGGGATGCTGCTAAGAGAAGACAGCCCTCATCACAGGAAGGACCGAACCCAAAATGTCAATCGTGCAGCAATGACCACTCAGTGTGCACTTCAATTTTAATGACCAGAGGGAAGTTTTCTCTTACACACACACACACACACACACACACACACACACACACACACACCATGATGGAGAGTCCGATTACTATATTTACTTCTTCAGTACAAAAAATAGGTTTTTGTCCCTTAAAGATCTTACCTTTGTTATTCAGATTCTTTTCTCTATGTGTTAGCAGTGCCAAAAAAAAAAAAAGATGCTAGAAAGTTTCCTGATGAAATAAGCTAGACAGCGTGACTTTTCATTTTTGCTTTTGATTAATTGTGTGGTGTCTCCTCTCTTTATGAAAGAAAAACTATGTTGCAGCAGCAAAACAAAGAAATCCTTTATTAGTGTCCTAAGGTGACATATCTCCTTTTTTTTTTTTTTTTTTTTGGTCAACTGATGGACCTTCCCATTTCACTTTTTTCTGACAACATCCAAGATGAATAGTTTTGTGCCTCATCTAGGAGCTGATGATGCTTCTACAAGAGTTTCTGGGAACCTGTCTCATGAAGTAGCATCCAGGATGTTTGTTTGTTTGTTTCTCAAGTGAATTTAATTCTTCCTGAAGGAAGAATCCAAAGACAGGTTCTATTTGACTTTCACATGAAGATGAGAGGCAGATGGGTCAAGAAGAGACAGTATAGATACACCATGGAATACTATGCAGCCATCAAAAAGATAAATGCTTGTTGTTTGCAGCAACATGGGTGGAGCTAAGTATCAAGGCAAGACCTAACTTTGTGACTCTCATGTAAAGCATGATTAGAGATCTGGATTTTGAGAGCTATGAAATGACACCAAGCTCAGGAAGCACCATCTACAGAGATTTTATGTTGTCTCCTCCTCCCCACCGTGAGTGTGTGTGTGTGTGTGTGTGTGTCTGTGTGTGTGTGTGTGTTTGGAGGAGGGGGGGCGAAGGCCAGCAAAAGCTGCATGGGGGAAAAGAAACAAACATCAGAGCCCAATTGAACTCTTCGTAAGGCGATTTATAGAACAAACGTAAGTTAAAAAGGCAAATAGGATCATTGTAAAAGGACTATCTACCTGTTTCCCTTTACATAGTTAGAAAGCCTGTCTCAATGTTGCTGAATTACTGTGTGTTGCTATCTGATATCATGCAAAATATCTTCCCTGGCATATAACACTATGTGTGTCTGTGCTGAAGTAGCAGTATCCCTTTCAGAACAAAGCAGAGCTCACACATTCTCGATGGCTATGTCTGTGACAGATCTAGGAGTTTAGCAAATGCAGCCATTGTAAGTGCTACAATTCTAGTGCAGTCATGCCAAGCTTTTTAATATTCGCGACCACTTTCTACAAATTCAATTAAGAATTGCAGTCATTCTATCAATGCATCTAGATTACTATTTCTATAAAAAGCCAGATAGCAAATTTTTTGGCAGTGCATGATACAGGATGTCGGTAGCATTTCATTGAAACTGCCTCTCAGTGAATTTGTGTTAATTAATTTAGATGGTTTCAATTTCCAGTGATAAGAAAATTTAGACTCTCTGTCTTCAGTATTCAGTCACTGTTTTCCAAAAAAAAACTGTATTAGACACGATTGCAATATAAACATACAAAATGGGGGATGGAATGATGACATATTATTTTATAACATTTATGTCGAAAGGAAAACTGCTTTTAATGACTAGCAGAGGATATTTCAGCAAATCTAAATTCAACACACAAACTTTCCTTGAGTAAAAAAGGTTTTTTTAAAGGATATGTATCACGGGGGAAATAAAATATGAAACAGTTCATTGTTGGTTAAGATTTCTAAGTTTCGGATCACATGCAATGAAGTCTCTGAGACTCGGGAAAAGTAATGACTCGTGACTTGCTGTGGCTGGTTGTACTCTAAATACATATCAGGGTCTCCTCTGTCGACACTTTCCCTGTCACCCTATCATACAGGTTCCCTAACATCCTCTGACCCCTTGCCCAGCCTCCTAAGTCTTCAGATCACTCGCTAGTATTTGTTTACCTGCTTGTTCAAATCGTTTTGCCCCATTTTCTTTTTCTTTTCTTTTCTTCTTCTTCTTCTTCTTCTTCTTCTTTTTTTTTTTAACAATGTGAGCAATATCATAAAATGTATTAGCAGGAGGCGAATAAGGTCCTGAACTCTTGTGCCTTGTGTTTTGCCCTATTTTCTGCTGAATTAAACATTAGTGACTTAGTAGCACCAATGACTTTTCAATTTCATTTTCAGGAGAAGAAATTCAAGATGACCTCATTTCAGTTCTTGTTTTTGTACTATTTTTTTTCCATTGAGAATTCTTTTTGTATTTAACTATATTTTAAACATTGTGCTTATTGCACAAACTTAGGGATATTAAAAATCAAATGAAAAATTCAATAATTGTGCTATTTCAATTAGTTAGCTCTTTTATTTTGCCTGTGCTGATCCAGATCCTCTCTCAATGGATGAACTTGGTTTTTCAGTCATTCTGCTGGCTTCATTGATTATAGGATTACATTTATCAGTTTCTCAGAGTCAGGGACTTGAGGTCCCTTTTCTTCATTTTCCTTTGGATTTTGCTTTTCTCTTGTGTTACATTTTAGGTATTCAAACCTTTAAATGACAAAGAATTCAGTGTTTTGCTTTTAAAATAATCATAAAAAATCCATTATGCCTGTGGAACTGGAGACCATGTTAACTTGCAAAGAGTAGGGAATAAACAGCTAGAAGGGGTATTAAAATGATTCCTAACTCTCCGTGTTCAATGATGCATGGAGACCGCTTAGGTATAAAAGAAAGTTTATCTGATGAGGGAAAGAAAAAATGACTTTTCCAGAAAAAAACAAGTATTTCTCAATGACGTGCCTGCTGTTACAGTGGAGATATATTGTTGACCCTGATAGTCATATCAGGTTCATGCTCATTCTTTGCTCAATTCTTTAGGTTTTTTTTTTTTTAATTTAAACACATTTAATTCAATCAACCTTAAATTTTTAAATTAAAAAAAATATATATATATATATTTAGCATCTTTGTATTCCCCGGGGTCATTAAGCTTTTAAATCTCCTTTTTGTATAGGTTTAGTTCAATCACGGTCCACTCAACCATCTGGATATTTTCATGGTGATGACATTTGGGTGCATGTAATAAAAATTTAACAGCTAAATGTTCAGAAAACAGAAAACACCAACATCCCTCTTTTACGTGAGCAGCCTGTTTGTGTCGCCAATGGTGGTGCAAGCACCAGGCTCACCAACCTGCATACGTTCTTTATTGGTTCTAGCAGATACACAGACACACAGGGAGGGCAAGGGCAAGGGCCAGAGTGGGGGTGTGGGCAGGGAGGCAAGGGAGTCCTTCAGACCCCCAGAATCTTCACACTCTCTCTGGAGTCCCCTTCTCCCCCCTGTTCTCTCACCTCATGCTCTCTCATGCTCGTGCTCCCTGGGGTGATGTCACTCCTTTTATCCTTCTCTCTCCCAGGCCCAGATGTGACACACTTACCCTCCTCCTACTTTATATTCCAAATCAGAAACAAGTGGTCAGACTGATAAATGATCCCCAGTGGATAACCACGTGGTAATGGAAAGGGATGGACTACTCTTCACTATTTGAAAACATCGGTGAGTCCCAGAAGCATGGATCTGAACCAAAGAAGGCAGATGTGCATTCTGCAGTGAACGTGGTACTGATGTGAAGGCAGAGGAAAACGTAACCTTTGGTGACAGAACTCAGGTTATTGGTTACTGGTGGGGGAGGGGGCAGGGGGGTGGCAAAGAGGGCAACTAAATGCCAAAGGGCAGAGGGCATGAAGAATCTTTTGGGCGATAGGAGGGCTTGCTCTCCTGGCTGTGGAAATGCTCACATGGGCAGACACATTTAAGAAACATCCCATTTTACTCTTAAAATGATGCATTTTATTTTTCTTCAAAGAGTTTTGTTTTTCTTCTAAGTTGTTTATAAAAATAGAGCCTTTTGGGAGCACAATTTCATGCCTTCACCTCTGCACATTTTGTAGGCCCAGCACCAAAACTGCATCCTTCTCCAGCCTCTGAGTCCCCACGGTTAGTCACAACAGTTAGTCGCGGCAGTTTTCACCAAGTCTAAGAAGAGCGATTTGGGGCCTTTTTTTGCCAATGTCTTTTCTGTGATAGTTCATATTCCACAATTAAGAGCAACCACTTTCACCATCTCTATTTCATTTAGCACAATCATCTCAACACCCATCCATTCTCCCCAAAGGACACCATTTTGTCTCTGGAAATAGCTGAGTAGTATTTCATTGAATATACAAGCTCTTTACATATGAATCTATAATTGTTTCTGTCTTTCCACTGGGGGGCATCTAGGCTGGTCCTGTGTTTTGGTTGTTGTGAATAATGTTACTGTGGACATAGGATGGTCACTGCTCCTTTGTCAAGGATGACATTTTTTGTGTGGGTTTGTTTCTGGCTCCTCTCTTCTAGTCCATTATTTGTGTTTCTGTTTGTTCCAATGCCATATGGTTTGGATGACTATGGATGTGTAGTATAATTTAAAGGTAGGGAGTGCGACACCTCTATTTTCTATTAGAATTGCTTTGGCTAGTCAGGGTCTTTTGTGATTCCATGCAAATTTTATAATCATTTGTTCTTTTTCCTTGAAGAATATTGTTGGACTTTTGATAGACATTGGATCGAGTTGAATCTATAAATTATTCTATGTATTGTGGTGATTTTAACAATGCTTATTCTTCCAATCCACAAACGTGTTATTTTTCTATTTGTTTATGTCTTCTGTGTGTGTGTGTGTGTGTCTTAGTTTTCATTGTATAGGTCCTTCATATTCCATTAGGTTTACTCCCAGATAGTTTAGTTTTTTTGGTATAGTTGTGAATGGGATTGTTTCCTTAATTTCTTATATTTTCTAATTCACAGTTTATATACAATAGCTATTTATGTGTTTATTTGCATCCTGCATTTTGTTATAGTCAAAGAAGTGTTAATTATTATTTTTAGTAGTCTTTTGGATTTTCTATGACTATTAATGCCTGTTAGTGAGTTTCGCTTCCTTGCCAATTTGGATTCCTTTTATGTCTTTGTATAGCTCAGCTGCTGTGAAGAGGACTTCCAATGCTATTATAAGCAGTAGTGGTGAAAGTCTTTTTTCCTGATTTTCAGGAAAACACTCAGCTTTTCCTGATTGAGTATTATGATGTCGGCTATAGATTTGTCATGTACAACATTCATTATGTTGAGATAAGCCCCCTTTATTCCAGATCTATTGAGACTTTTATCACAAATGGGTGTTAAGACTTGTCACATCCATTTAAGCACCTATTTGATATGATCGTGTGATTTTATTGTCCTTTTCATTGATATGGGAAGTGACATTGCTTGGGATGACTCCATACTGAACATGATTCCGATTCTCTCAGTATATTGTTACATTTGTTTTGTGAAGATTTTGTTGAGTATTTTTGCATCATTTTCATCAGAAGTGCCTTGACTCTTATTTGTGCAGTTCTTACCTGCTTTGGGGACCAGGATGCCTCTTTGCTGTAAAATAGGTTTGGGAGTTTCCCCCTTTTCACTTTTTCTATGAGAAGGAGTTTGAGAAGGACAGGCATTCGATTTTTTCAGAAAATGTGGTAGATTTCACTCCTGAAGCCATCTGGTCTTATGCCTTTGTTCTTAGGAAGACTTTTGATTACTTTTTTTGATTTCTGAGCTTGTGATTCATCTGTTCAAGCTGTCTATTTCATTCTGCTTCATCTTGGAATCTTCAATTCCTAAAAATCAGTCCATTTCTTCTAGATTGTCTGATTTGTTTGCATAGCCATTTATTCATGGCGGTTTCTTATGATCTTTTGTATTTCCACAGTACCTGTTGTAACTTCATTGCTTCAAATAGATACATACTTTGTTATGAGTGACATACAAGTGTATGTTTAAATGTGCAGTAGAGGAATGAGGCAGGTTGACTAATCTTTATTTCCAGCTATGTTTCCATTAGTTACTATTACAAATATTAAGCCATTGAACGTGATTTCTTTTCCTACTCTTGCTAGAAACTGGATTTATAGTAACAAAATACATTACCAAGGCAGATTACATTGCCAAGGAAAAAGTGGGTAAAGCCCAAATAAACTATTTCCATGGTGAATTCCATCATAAAAAATAAAGAATAAGACCAACTTGGCATCTCTGGGACATCTTGGGACTCACAATCTATCTTAACTGGTTCTGCCAATTAGCAACCAGTCCCTTTTGCCACTCAAATTGAGAAAGTCATTATTTTTCCTTACTGGTTATAGTTCTGCTGACGGTGTTGATCTTATAATAGCTATCATATAATTCATTTGGCCAACATAGATTTATAAACTCTGAGTCTTTACTGATAACCTTTCCTGACCTTTTAAGATTCAGAGAGCCTCATTATGACAAAAGTCCAAAGTCTGTTGCAAAACAAGATGATGTTGTGACACAGACATGTGATCCTGCAAACATACACTAAAGTGAGCTTGTGCTGCAGTGAGTGATCACGCTTCTCAGCCAAGAATTTTCCTGGAAAAGTCCAGTATTGATGTTAGATATGCGCATGAGTCTTTATTCTCCAACAGGGCTATTCTAGTTCCCCTTTCCTGCTTCCTCTCTGTTCAAAGGAAGGAAGGCATGCCTTGACTTCTGATAATGCCTGTGTCCTGTGTCAACACAAAAAAACACTTCATCTTACACCTATCTATGTGGATAGAGATTGAGAGCCTTTCTAGCTCTCACATCAATATTAAATTCCTGCTCAGAGAATTCGTTCTTGCAATAAGATGTAATAGCTTCAATCTTTCACCATTGGTTTCTTATCATTAAATCTGGAGAATTATGCTTTGGGAATGTAAATGCTTTAGTGAAGAAAATACTGTTAGGAAATGCAGAGACGCAGCTTTTTATTGGGATTCATAAAAATCCAATCCATCCTGGAAGAGTAAAGCAGATAATGGCATTTCATGCAGTAACTTCGGTTAGTTTATAAATATCCTGAGTGTCCACCTATAATCTACAGTAGCCTGTCCTATGTGCGCTGGAGGATTAGAAGAGGAGGTGGTTTTGCCCCAATGAATGCAATTTTTAATAAGCATTAAATGAGGAATATATAAGAACATGATATGTGTGCTTACGCATGTACACATGTACACATGTACACGTCTATCTGTATATCCATACATCTAATCTCTTCTGCTACTAAATAGATTAACTAGGAATGGTTGTGTTTGGGTAAAGGGGAAGTAAGTGGAATCAACAGTGTATTTAATGTGATTAAAAATAGGGCATGGTGGCGAACACCTGTAATCCAGCTACCTGGGAGGCTGAGGTTAGGGATAGCTTGAGTCCGCGGGTTTGGGACTACCCCAGGCAACAAAGCGACACTTAGTCTCTTTTAAAAAAAAGTGATTAAAAATAAACTCTGTAGTATGGCTTACAGCCCTCTACATCTCCATCTTCAGAGTAAAATTCTAGTTTGAGGCTGTATTAGACATTGAATAGCCATGACCTCTGGACAACAAACGTGTAGAAAAAACTTGCATGAGAAAACGAAGGCATGTGGGTCTTCACTATTCCCAACTAACCTGCTCACTTTAATTTTAGGGAGATCAGAACCTAGAACTGACATGAGCATATTTAAAAATACTTTTATTGCAGCCATTTGTTTTCTTCCCCGTGATCCCTTAATAGAACCAATCCTCGTCGCCGATTGCAGTGTTACCAGCCTGTTCCGGACAAGTGCAGGCATCAGGCTCCCCCATCTGCGTAGGTTCTTGGTTCTAGCAATTACACAGAAGCCCCAAGCAGGCCGGGGCCAGGGCCAGGGCTGGGGCTGGGGGAGCTGGGAGGCAGACCCCGGACCCCAGGAATCTTCAGGATCATTCTCTGGCCCTCTCTTTGGTGTTCTCTACTACTCACTCTTGCAGTCTCTCTTGCACTCGCTCCATCTCACGCTTGTGCTCTCTTTGCCCCTTATCCCCTCTCTCTCTAAGCTCAGGTGTGCACACCCCCTGGGCTGTGCAATCAGGGGGAAGATGCTGCTTATACCGGCAGGTGAGGAAAAAGCCTGATTCCCCCTAAAGCCCCTTGTCAGGGTCTGAGGACCCAGCTGACATCCAGGGAGGGTCCTCTGACTCCTGGTGGAGAAGCCACCCTGGCCACCTCTATCTCCTTGGGCCGTCCTGCCTCAGGAAAATAGGGTCGTCATCTCAAACTCTTCTTCGAGAAGACTTGTGGTTTCTCTGTAAAAATAACCAACCCTTTCTGTTGGGAGCTGTGCGCAGGGAAAGAAGAAGAATGAGATGGAAGAGACTGATAACGATCAGAGAGACCAGCTCCTGGATCAGGACTTGGAGAGCATGGCTAAGTCAGCGTTATTATGAGTGTTAAGATGCTTTTAAGCCGGGGGCGGTGGCGTGCACCTGTAATCCCAGCGCTGGGAGGCTGAGGCTAGGGATCACCAGAATCCACGGGTTCGACAACTACTACCCCAGGCAGCATAGTGATACCTAGTCTCTAAAAAACAGCTGGGCATGGCGGTGCACGCCTGTAATCCCAGCTACCTGGGAGGCTGAGGCTAGGGATCGCTTGAGTCCGTGGGTTCAGAACTACCCTGGGCAACATAGCAAGACCTAGTCTCAAAAAAAAAAAATGCTTTTATACCTTGGCAAAGAATGGTTACAATGAAGGCAATAAGGAAGGAAAAATCCCAGGATGTTGTGGTACGTGACTCGTGGTAGGAGGATGGAGGATTCATTACCTAGACAGGAAAAACACCTGTGGGGGTAAACACCTTTATCTTTCAGGGACATGTCGCTTCGGTGGGACAATCCTAGGAGGTTAGGGAGCTGCTGTCACAGATAAGAGACTTGCTGGCAACCATCTCTGTGTGCAGAGACTGCGGGAATAGATAAAGGTGTTCCTTTATCTAAGGCAAAGCTCTTTATCCGTTTCAACGCCCCCACACCTTTCCAAAAAGCTCCCAGCTCTATGCAATAATGTTGTGACAATGGCCCCAGGAAGATGAGGTGGAGAGAAGCAGCTTTGTTTACCCACTGGGCTTAGCGGGGTAACTCCTGAGAGGCTGAGCCCGAAAGTCAGGGGCGAGTGGGTGAATTGTGTTCCCTGATCAGCAGAAGCGGGTGGCTCTGCAGAAACCAAGTGGCTGGTGACAGGGGAGGTGGAGAGGTGACACCAGATCTTGCTTTAGATGAGCCTGGACAGTGAGGCTGGGAGAGGTCCTCCTTCTAGGAGTAAGTCCCAGCAATTCTGGTCATTTTTTCTTGTCAGTGGCAGTAGTGAAAGTGCCTGTCACGTGACTCACCAGAGTCCTTCCTAAACCAGACATGTGACACCTGCTCATGGCTGCCTCCTCC
>PVHY01029320.1:0-14396 GCA_004024945.1 Uropsilus gracilis | reverse complement strand
ATATATATATATATATATATATATATATATGGTTTTCTAAATTGTAAGATGTAATGAGATGTAATAAAAGACAACTTTAAGTTGCTAGAATAATTAGATATTGATCTAAAGGTAAAAGATTTCAAAACATAGGCTGTAGATTTAGGTTAGTCAGCTGGGTTGTGAGAGCTAATAAAGTGTTACAACTTTAGATAATTTGTTTGCTTTCTTTATTTCCATAGCCAATGACTATGTTTCTAAACTGGTTAGACTTCCTATATAGAGATACCATATACATAAGAATATCAGATAGTAGGAATACCAGAGCATCATGAAAAAGCAATTTAAAACATTAATTTAAAAACAGCAGATAGGGTATGCTTTCACATCACTATTGGACACAGATACTGGAAAGTTGGTTATAGTTATTGGTAAAATTCTCCACTGAATGAACAGTTGCTATTGGGACATTTAGTGTTCCATTGGAGAGATAAGAGACATAAATAGCAAACTAAATAATAGGATATATGCCCGGTTCTCTTTGTGTCAATTCTTATAGTGCAACTTGACAAAACTCACCTAAAATCAAGACATTCATCTACCAGTTTTTCCCCAGGGCTTCCTTAAAGTCGTAATGAATATCATTTGAGCTACAAAAACTCATGCATTTGATTTTTTTTTGAGACTAGGTCTCACTATTTTTGCCTGTGGAACCTCAGGCTCTTGTTGCCCGGAGTATCACAGACTCAAGCAATCCCCAGCCTCAGCTTCCCAGGTAGCTGGGATTACAGGCGTGTGCCACTATGCCCAGCTATTTTTTTGGAACTAGGTCTTGTTACAGGCCCCAGGCGGTACTTGAACCATGATCCCTAGCCCCGGCCGCTTCATAGGCTGAAGTTTACAGGCACAAACCACTGTGCCTGGCTAGACTCATGCATTTGAAATCAGGAAATTCAAGGGAGTTACAGCCAATAGCATGACTTTTAATCAATGAAGACAGAGTTTATATCTCCCATGTGGATTTTGAAAGATGCTTTTCATAAGGCTTCTTACAAGAGCCTGATGAAACCTGGCATCAAATACCCGTAGTGGTAGCCAAATCAGCAAGGCACCTTTGAGCTGTCTCTCCCTTCTTTGTCCCACTTCCTCAGACTCTCATTCATCCTTCTTGGGATCACTGCCCAGATAAACTACCAATATATAAGCCTGTGTCTTAGCTCAACATTCAAAAGCCCCAAAGCCATGTATGAGGCAAGAGAATATCATCATCATCATCATCATCATCATCATCATCATCATCATCATCATCATCAGGCCATAATTTAAGAAAGGTTATTGCAAAGAGAAATTGTCTATTTTAGACAAGGCTATAACTTAATGATAATGTTCTGCAGATAGCTGGTACAAAGATTTAAGAATCAAGTAAGAGTTGAAATCTTAAGAGTGAATGAATTCTCTCAAAAAAGAATTTTAAAGAGATAACCAGATTGATTTTTATATAATGGTGAGATTTCAGGAGACAAGAGGAAAAGAAAAGAGAATATTCACTGGGCATTCAGGGAAATAGATGAGTTTAGGACTGTGTATAATGGTGAGTGAAGAAAGCATGCATGCTGCAGATCGGTTGTTCCTTAGGTCAAAGACCAGACTGAAGAGGCTCTGGACAGAAATACATGACATACAGTGAAGAGGTGGAGAAAGTAATATAGGAGCTTACTGTATAGATGATGTAGGTAAAGTTCACTCCTGATATACAATAAACTTGCTACAAGTGAAATCTAGGAGAGAAGTTAGAAATTCATAGGTCAAAGTAAAGTGAATTTCCCCAGGCTTTAAAAAACTGGGGACATGTAATGAAGAAATGAAGTCATATGAAAATCCTGACTTATTTTTATTTGTAAATAAACTCTATTGAAGTAGTAATTAGGTCCATAGAAAATCTGAGATTTATCTTACTCTCATATTTTTATGCCTTTTTATTCTGAAGAACACACGTTATTTAAAAAAAAAAAAGATGAATGAGTCAGGCGTGGTGGTGCATGTCTGTAATTCAAGCTTGGGAGGCTGAGGCTGGGGATCGCTTGAGTCCATGGGATCACAACTACCCCAGGCAACATAGCGAGACCTAGTCTCAAAAAAAAAATTTTTTTTTTTAAAGAAAGATGAAAGATGAATAAGCATCTTTCTCTAAGATGTTGCTCGACATAATGGCAGTATTGAAAAGTACATCTCTTCCAGAAAATATTGGAAGAATTCACTTGAATAAATATTGCATTACTCAGTACCTACTTTTACATACCCATATTTGTGTTAAGCTAATCCTAGTTTCCAAAAAAAGTTTTGTGCTGTTGAAAAGCATTTCTGAAATATGTCCAACCCCATCTTGTCATTGAAGTTCTTTGGTATAAAGCAGTTTAGAAGGTGTGAGATGCCAAGCAGGTATTTACTTAGAGAGTTTGATTTTGATATTTTGTATTGAATGAATCCTGCCTTGGATGATCTGTTTCTGCAAAAATGTTTTGAACCGGCAATGCAATCATTTTCTGCTTTTCAATTGTATATTTTCTATTAGATCCTTCCTACCATCTGTTTTGAATGTAAATGACAGTTTATCTCAATGTGCTTAGGTTTTAGAATACATCATTCCTCCAGAGCATGATAGTTATCTGTTGGTCTTGCATTTTGGCTTGAACAGTAGTTACTTTAGGGTGAGCTTTGAGACAGTGGCTAGTTGCTCACAGAGAGTTAAGCTAGCTTTACAAACCACATGTTATTTATCCAGTTAGTTATTATAAACCTTTTGTTTATCTCTACAATATAACTGTAATAATCAAACTATAATTCATTTGTTAGACTTTTTCTTGTTTTATATTCTTTTGACTATCATACTATTTGGTTTTAATTTAATCTACTTCTGAATTGTGTCTTTAATAATTTTTCAGCTTTTAGTTTTACTCTCAACTTGTGTACTGACAAATATTATTATTTTAATTTGACTATAATGTGAAATTTACTTAAATTCCCCATAACATTTTTTTAAAAGAGGGGGAAATAAAAATTTTTGCAACTGTATCTTTCAGAGTGAACCATTATTTATATTTTTTGTTTATATGATTGCCATAGTTTTAAAATGTCTATTTGTGAAAATGTGGGAAAAATTGTGGTATTATAGGTAGTTTCCAAATTTGCCTTTTTTCACTAACATGTATAATAAACATACATGTTACCCTAAGCCATTATTTATATTAGGTTCATTGTGTACTATTAATATTAATTCCTTCCTGTCTTTTTAAATGTTTAGTTCTTTTGATAGAGGTGTAATGGTGAAATTGGGAGACCCTGGCCCCCAGCATCATACTAGTGCATTAGAATGGCAGCCATTGTGCTCTGGTGGACAGAGACTTGGAGAAGGGGAGCCAATGCTTCTCACGAGACAGACAGATTGGGAATTTAAAAGGGGAAAGAGAAGGCTGGGGGAGAAGGGAGAGAGTAGAAGAGCAGCAGGGAGTCTGGAGACCTCAGAGCTGCCACTGCCATGTGCAGCAGCAGGAGAGGGAAGGAAGCCATGCTGTGGGCTTCTATTCCTGGCCCAGTGAGGAGCCTGGGGAAGCATGTTGGAGAAACTTGTGACTTGTGTGAGCTGACTTGGAAATGTGGTACTTGAAGACTTGTTTTAACTTTGAAACTGCAAAGTTTTGGAATTGGCTCTGGAAACCTGAAGAGAACTTGGCCGTGTTGCTGTTTTCATCTTGAGACCTCTGAAGTGCTTGCTGCTGTTGTATCAAGTGAGTCTTGCTGGTTTTGGGTCACTTTGGATTGAAGCTGAAAAAATGCCAGAGCTGTGTCTTTTGGAGGAGAATTGACAATATTATCTTGGTTTCTTCACTGAATTTGAATCTCCCACTTTTGAAGGAGGATTGATGGTGCCATCTTGGTTTCTTTGACTTGACATGAATAGCTGTGCCTTTCAAAGAGGGTCAATGACACCATCTTGGATTTTTTCAGTTGGTTTGAAGGTGGAACAGCTGCCATTTTGTGGATGCATGTGGCTAAGGACCCATGTGCAGTTTTTTGGACTAGAGACTGAACTGGCTGGTAAGGTAATCAAAGGAGGTCCAGTGTATGCTCAGTGACTTTTGTTTATTTTTGTCTTTTTAATGAGTCAATCTGTTTTTGCCCCTTTTAAGATAGTGTGGTCTTGCTACTGCTCATGTGGGCTGGGATGAAATTGATGAGTGGTGGAATTTTAAAGGGCCAGCTGCTCCTGTTTGTAAGTTTAATTAAGTTCTCTGCTTTGCTTATTTTGTTACACAATTTCACCTTCAATTTTGTGACTAATATCCTGTTTAGTAAAATCTTTTCAGATTTCCTTAATTAATCCTCAAAGTATATCACTATATTATTTCTGTATCAGAACTTCTATTTTTAAGTAACGGAAACCACTTGAATGTAATACAAAAAAGAGGGGGGGTTATAGTATATTAGCAGAACATGGGAGTATCTGGAGAAACCTGAGTTGCAAACATTCTTTTTACTTCTATTGATAATACTCTCTGTACTCTGATTCATTACCTCCCTCTTACCCAAAGGTCTTCCACTGCTTCATACTACATGGGAAAAACATGACCACATATAGCAATCAGATGTTATAGGAACAGTCATCTCAAGAAAAACTAAATCAATCCCATTTCTTTCTTATTTCCCTACACCATTCCAGATTTGGTGGAGATTCTCACCTTAGCACCAATGTCAGAAATCACCCTACTGCCATGTAAATGGAAAGAAGGATGAAATGGTTGGGGGACACTATAATTCCCACTATACTCATTTCTATTAGCTAATAGTTATTGCAATAAATTGGTACTGTTAAGTCAGTAAAAGAAAGGAAATTCCTTTTTCTAAAATAGACTATCTCAAAGTGGGTTGTAACTCTTCACACTTGTTTTGAGATAGATCTACAAAGGAGAGCCACACACTTATAAACTATATGCTAGCTTGACTCAATTAGAAACTTCTCTATTGTCAAAAATCATAATATGAATAAGAAAATTCAGTGATGGAAAAAAGTTTCATATTTTACTAACTTTTTTCTAAACTTATAGGTAAAGTCCCATTTCATACATAATGAATTTTATGGTTATATGGTTATATGGTTATGGTTATATGATTATAAAAAAAGTGCATCAAGTTTTTAAGAATGGAATTTTATATATATATATATATATACATATATAATATATTCCATTGAATATATATTCCCCCCAATATGTAGACATATGCATGGGAAAACCATGACCAACTTATTTATTTGTTTATTTAAGACTAAATCTCGCTATTTTTGCCCATGGAACCAAAGGCTCTCATTGCCCAGGGCACCACAGACTCAAGCAGTCCCCAGCCTCAGCTTCCCAGATAGCTGGGATTACAGGTGCACGCCACCATGCCTAGCTATTTTTTGGAACTAGGTCTCACTATAGGCCACAGGCAGGATGCAAACCACGTTCCCTAGCCCCAGCTGCTTCATAGGCTGAAGCTTATAGGCACGAGTCACAGTACCCGGCCAAACCATGGCCAACTTAAAGACAATCTAAATTTCCTGCAATCATTCATGTGCAGTTAGAAATACATTTCTACAAGACAGTAAATTCTTCTGGTTAGGCATGTTGAAACTTTTGGTGAGAAAGGAATCAATAGGATAGAAGACTCAAAGCAATAAAGGTCTTAGAGAATTTCATCAGTTCTTTGTTTTCTAGAAAAACCTATATTTCATTAGTCTGGGATCTCAGCGTTTTTATCAGTTCTTCTAGAAAAACCTATATTTCATTAGTCTGGGATCTCAATGTTTTTATCAGTTCTCTTAGCCTCTACTCTAGTAGTTATCTATTGCTATGTAACACATCACTCATAATTTAGTAACCTAAAACAAACAGTTTCTGGAATCTAGGGGATGCTGTCTCAGGGTCTCTTATGAAATTGCAGGTAAGCTGTCATCTGTGACTGTAATCATCTGAAGCCATGACTTAGTCTGCTGCTTAATTTACTTGTGTACCTATTAGTGAGAGGCCTCATTTTCTTGCCACATGGCTTTCCATCTGGCTGCTAATAACATGGCAACTCATTTCCTCTGGAGCAAATTGAGAGAGAGTTGTTGAGGGCATAGCAGCTACATTTCTTCTTATGACTTCCTTGTACTGACAGGCCATCTTTTCTGCCATATACTATTGGTCATACAGAGCAACTATTCAGTTGTGTGCAAGGGAATTACACAGGGTGTTGCTTACCTGGGAGTGGGAATCAGTGAAGTTCATTTTGGGGCCTGACTACCATGTCCTATTCTCAGAATTTAAATATTGCCTTTATACCTAAATTTGTATTTACAGAACTCTGAGTCCCTCCTGTTTTTTCTTGGTTTCTACAATAATGCTACAAAAGTTAGTTGTAATTTTAACATGGGGTGACTCAGCAGGCTGGGCAGCCAGGGCCTTTGGTAGTGATGTAGTTGAAAATTGTATTTGGCACCCAGCACGGTGGCTTGTGCCTATAAGCTTCAGCCTATGAAGCAGCTGGGGCTAGGGATCGTGGTTCGAGTATTGCTCAGGGCAAAATGAGACCTAGTCCCAAAAAATAGCTGGGCGTGGTGGTACATGCCTGTAATCCCAGCTACCTGGGAAGCTGAGGCTGGGGATTGCTTGAGTCTATGGTACCCTGGGCAATGTGACCCTGCAGTTCTAAAACAGGGTGACCAGAAAAGACTTTTTGCCTTTGACTTAAACACATACAGGCCTGCTTCTTTCTACAAAGCAGGCTACTAGCAGTTTACATTAGCAATTGCCTTTACCTTGAAGTGGATACACCTATGCCTGCTTCTCTCCCTAGGAAGCAGGCTACAAACTGTTCATTAGCATTTTCACTGACCATACCTACTATTGATATATAAGTCAGTTACCAGCTTCTCAGCTTTCTCTCCCTCTTTCTGACCTAAAAAGAAAAACTTAGAAACACAGTTTAAACTTTGAACTAGTTTGTCTCAGTTTACCTTCTTTTAAACTCATGGGTTCTTTCCACCACCCCCAACCTTCTCAACCAAAATACCAAGTCAAAGCAAGACTATCAGTGCAGACTAATTTATTTCTAACAAAGTGATTTCCTAATTACTACAAAAGAAACATGTAAGTAAAACTCCGATTTCCTTAACATTGTCCAAAACCTTACTCAGCATTGTCCAAAGTCCTTTCCCCAGATTGCCCAAAAATCCTCAGTCTCTCAGTCCTGATCATCTCACCATCGTCAGCCAGTCAGAGTTCAATTTGCATATTTAAAGACATCTTTCTTTGGTGCACTCCTTTGGCGTGTTCAGCTCTTCCATGCTGTCTTCTCCTTGCTGTATAGGAGTAGAAGAAACTTCACTGTTCTAGACCCAGCAAAGTTCACTTTCTTTTCAGTCCTGACTTTCACACGGCCTCTTCCAGACACAAGTCAAACTCAGCAAAACAAATTCCAACAGAGTTCAAATCTGCAAACTTCTTAACTGCCTTTAGCACACATGCGGCTAGCCCAGGTCAGCCAAGGGCTGCAGGCCCCAGGTGGCCATATGGCCGAGTCCACATGGCTCACATCTTTACCCTATAAAATGACCAGTCCCAAATCCGAATTCAAATCTCTCTCCTCCATGAATCGCTCTATCTGACCTCCATATCAGGATCCCTCTCTTTGTTTCTACACCCTTTATATACCCTGATTTCCCACCTTCCAGGAACCATACCTGAACCATTTCACTTCTTCCTCCCCCTTGCATCTTTCTGAAAGGAAATTCTAATTAAGGTCATTCTCACATTTTAGCATACCTTCCTTGAAATCTGCAATCTTAAACAGGAGACAATGACAAATGACTGGGGTTGGGGGGGGCACCCTATCAGTTCCACGGGCAAAAATAGTGAGATCAAGTCTCAAAAAAAAAGAAAATTGTATTGGGGGCCAAACTGTTCTTGTGGGTGGGGTCTAAGAGAAAGACCACAAGAAGTGCAAAAAGGTTGCACAAAAAGAGGAGGCTTGAAGTGGTCCAGAGGGTATGTGAGAGATGTGAGAATGGCGGGCCGTAAAGAAGAGCCAAAGTGGGCATGGTGGCACATACCTGTAAGCGGCAACCTAGCAAACGACAGCCAGGGTCAGGGATAATAGTTCGAGTCCTGCTGAGAGCACGTAGCAAGACCTAGTTCCAAAAAAATATAACTAGGCATGGTGGCATATGCCTGTAATCCCAGCTACCTGGGAAGCTGAGGTTGGGGATTGCTTGAGTCTGTGGTACTCCAGGCAACGTGAGCCTGTGGTTCCATGGGCAAAAACAGCGAGACCTAGTTTCAAAAAAAAAAGAAGAGCCAAAGTGGCTGGACTGGGTGGGAGCTCCCCAGAAGAGTGACCTGGTGGTGGGCAGGAACCATAGTAGGACAGTGACCAGCAGAGGAATAGCCAATGTGGAGTTGGATGCTGAACAGCAGGCTAGGGGTCACCAGGGGCTGCTAAGGGCAGGACCCATGAATGTGGTCAGATGCTGCCAAAGGTAGGCCTGGAAAAGGAAATGTGTGGCATCAGAGCAAGGTGGTGCTGAAAGCTGAAAGCTGGTACCTGGAAAAGTCTGAAGAACCTTAGAGAAGCTGAACAGGTCAGAATGCTGAAGAGAGAAGCAAAGAAAACAGAAAATAAAGACTGGATTTTGCAAAATGCCTACGTCAGCTTTGGAGGGGTAAAAGGGCACCATCTTGGACATGTGTTTTTGGGACCGTTGGGACTGAAAATAGTGACTGGGGTAAGATAACTGGCTACTTGTGACATTAAGGAGTTTTTGTTTTTCTTGTTAGTTTTCTTGTTAGTTTATAAAACCCTGTTGTTTAAATTGCATTGTGACTCTTGGAACTGCCACAGTCATGGTGGGGAGAACCTGGTTTTTACAAGCACCGTTTTTTTCCCTATGGCTTGTTGGTTGGAGGCTCCTGCCCTATTTTGACCTGACATTAGTTTTGCGGTTTGCAAGTAGAGACTTCCTTCAAAAATTCTTAAAAGTTTAGGGTTTGGGGTTCAGCAGTTTTCTTACATTTCTACCAATGATATAAATCCTAAATTATATATATTGTGCTTAACCTTTAAAGGTTTATTCTATTTCTTTCTATTTGGGCCTTTACTCATTCAACATATAATCCGTGAGTTCAGGGCATTGTGTTTTCTTTATTGTTCCAATATGTTACCCTTTTCTTATAGTCCCCTTTTTAAAAGTTTTATTTTATTTATTTATTTATTTTTTTGAGATTAGGTCTTGCTATTTTTGCCTGTGGAAATGCAGGCTCTCGTTGCCCGGGGTACAACAGACTCAAGCAATCCCCAGCCTCAGCTTCCCAGGTAGCTGGGATTATAGGATGCGCCACCACGCCCAGCTATTTTTTTGGAACTAGGTCTCGCTACAGGCCCCAGGTGGGACTCAAACCGCGATCCCTAGCCCCAGCCACTTCATAGGCTGAAGTTTACAGGCACGAGCCACCGTGCCCAGCCTTAAAACAGTTTTATTGAGATATACATACCATATAATTCATTCATTTAAAGTGTAAGGTCTAAATTTAACATATATATATATATATATTTTTTTTTTTTTTTGAGACTAAGTCTTGCTGTTTTTGCCCACATGGAACCGCAGGCTCCCGTTGCCCGTGGTGCCACAGACTCAAGCAATCCCTAGCCTCAGCTTCCCAGGTAGCTGGGATTACAGGCACGTGCTACCATGCCCAGCTATTTTTTGGGACTAGGTCTCACTGTGTTGCCCCGAGCAAGACTCGAACTGTGGTCCCTAGCCCCGGCCGCTTCATAGGCTGAAGCTTACAGGCACGAACCACTGTGCCTGGCTTAATTTTAACCTGTATTTTTCAAAAACAAATGACCTTACAATACATAAATTTAGGCAATTAAAGCTAGATGGTTACTGTTATGTACTGAATAAGAAAGTCCAACTTTAAGACTCCATGGATAAACAGTCCTCTACCAAACAGGAAAACACAGATGTTTTGTTTACTCTCTCTTGATGGCTTTACAAAACTCTGGAAATTTTGGATGGGCATTTACTTGATAATAAATAGGACTAAACAAGTAACTTCAGTGGCCTAAAGACCTATTTAACAGTGTAAGTTCCCCAATCACTGCCCTAGCATTACCCCTGAGAACAGATAAGCAAAACAAGCCCCAGAGGCTAAAAAGGACTATGTTTACCAAATTATCTGTACACATCCAAATGAGCTGCTCCTGATAATCTGGTCACTAATGAATGGAAAATACATTTTAACTAATTATATTTAGAAAAGTAAAAGATATTATTTTCACATGTTCTTCAGCAACTGTGATATAAACATAGAACAAAGCAGGTGTTGCTTTTAATGAAGATTAGTAATGTTCTTTGGTTACCCTCCTTTGGTATAATTTTCAACAAATTATTTAGCTAGTATTTGTATACTACTAGAAATATAAAAAAATGCAGACAGACAAAAATGCCCAAAAATACACAGTAAACACCCTTAGCCCTTTTTCTCCAGACATAGCCTGTGTTAAGTTTTAGTGTATATCATTAAAAAATATATATATACATATATACTAAATATATATGTATATATATAGTAACTGACATTGTATACATTTGTGATTAAAAACTGGAATTGTGTTAATATTTAGTAACCAGATTATTTCTCCTTGTTGCCCAGTCTGGTTGTTCTCATCTCTGGGATATACCTATATTCTTGCCTGTTCTGGTTCCCTGGGGTCCATGTTCACTATCAGGTCTGCTGGAGGAGCCTTACCATCACCATTTCTGATGGTACCCTTACATGTGCGAAGGGACTTTTCTCTTCATGGCACATAAAAGACTGTCTTGTAGACCTCACAGAAGCATTGATGTGTGCAAAGACTAAGGAAAATGACTCCTTCAATTGTCTAGAGTTCAGTTTCCAATTTCCTATTAACAAGCCTGCAGACAAATACATACACATATCAACAAGTGACATTTGTAGGACAGCAGCAAGATTTCAATTCCAACTTAAACAAAACATTTATCTCTTTCAGAATATTACCTAGTATATAGCAAACACCATGTGCATATAAGCTGACAGCATTCAGCTTATCCATATAGGTAATCTCTTATGTGAATCTCTTTGTACTTCAAGTTTTGGAGCCTCACCATTTTGAACACCTTCTATTTAATGAGAGATCAACTTAATACTTAAGTCACCTATTCAGGATTTTCTCATCAAAGATACTGCCCTAAAACTACATTCAATATCGTGAAACAAATAAAAATTAATTCAAGCCTTTGGCAGTTTTAGAGGCTTTTGTCTTCTCCATCCAGGTTTCAGTTGTCTAAGCTTCAATAACGGTACATAGTCAAGGTTCTCATTCTTTAACAGTGTTAATTCCTAATACCCATTTTCTGAGGAGGTTGTTGACTATGGATGGGATTGACAAAGGGGATTCCATTTTCATGCTTTAGGCATCTGTGTAAACTTTGCAGTTGTTGCAACTGAAAACAGATGCCATACAACCCTTGGACATGTCATTAAATACCTTGATGTCCTTATTCATGCCGTCTTACAGGGAATGATGAGGTCTTTTACAAATCTGACTTTCTTTAGTATGTTTGTGCTCTCATTAGAAGAAATATCACCTTTTATTTCTCCAAATAAGAGTTAGTCATCTTGATTTTTCTTTTACTAGGTTGAAGGAAAATTCAGTGTCAATGTTTGTCAGATTTCCCTTCCATACTCTGGTTTCTGTCAGTCTTAGGGACTTTATGCAATCCATACATTTCATAGAGCCTGGTCTTTAGTTAACACAAAGCAGTTAGCATGACCTTGTTTAATTCTGCAGGGCCTCCAGTGGTGTAGCTCAGCTTCTTTTTATTGTATTTTGACCTTGAGGTCCCCTTACTACCCCTCCAAGAAACTTCTTTTAAAAACTTTATTGTTATCGATTTCATTTGTATTTCGCCTTCAGTCTTGCTGCTTTTCTTCGCTCTTTAATATTTTGAAGGGATCCAAGTTTGCAAGTTGCATTTACAAGGGTACCTTGCCAGTAGCATTCTGGTTAAGGCTGCTAATAGGAGGCACTGGCAAGGTACTAGAAGATAATAAAGGGAATGATCTAATGCTTCCATTTGATAGTGTCCCAGACAGTAATGATGACTGTTATTTGCTACAATCACAGTGCTATCTCTGATTGAGGTGTAGATGTGTAAATCCCAGTCCAGGGTCATTGGCAATTTCTATTCTTTGGATATCACTATTCTTGCTTTTCGTCTTCTGCCTCCCTTCCCTCCCTTCCTCCCTATGTTTTCTCTTACATTAATTTTATAATCAATTTCTTGAATTAAACTTGACCTCATTAGACTTGGCATTTTCCTGTCTAGACTCTAATTAGAACTCCCCTGTGTCCCCTACCCAGCATCCTTGAGCCACCCTATCATAGATCTGGTTCGTATAAGAGTGAGAAGCTGTTCCTTCTATTTTCAGAGTCCATAAAGCCCTAGTTAGGACTTTTATGGTGGGAAATTTTCCCCAATTGAGGAAACAAAACACACTGGAACATTTATTATTAGACTACAAGTGTGATGCATGGAACCTTAGAGGTAGGATATACCCAGGCCTTTAGAACCATGAGTGAAAGCACTGCAGTAACTATATCAGCATTATAATGCTGATAAAGCTGCATAACAGATCACTGCAAATACTTAATGTATTGTAGTAACAGCCATTTATTATTTCCCACAAGTCTGCACATTGATTAACAGGTCTGTAGTTGTAATGGGTTTGGATCATCTCAGCTTGAATTATTATCTCGTTGGTCTGCTAATGAGTCACTTAGGGACTGGGTGTTAAGATGGCCTGTGCTTGGGCACCATATCTGTGGTTCTTATATGTCTACCAAGCTAGTCAGGCATGTTCTAGGCAGTGGAAAGTCTTAGAGAAAAGGTATAAATATGGAAGCCTTCTTGTGATCTAGGCTTATAACTGGGACTTCATCACTTTCACCTGACCACAAGTCTAACCCAGATTCAAACAATGAGACATTATGTTCCATATCTTGATAAGAAGAGCTGCAAAGCCACATTATAAAGGCAGAGGTATACAGGAAGGGGAATGAACAATTGGGACCAGTTTTTGCAGTCTGTCCAGTATAGTCAACATAAGAATTCATCTCTTTTTTTTTTTTTTTTTGAGACTAGGTCTCTTTATTTTTGCCCATGGAACCGCAGGCTCTTGTTGCCCGGGGTACCACAGACCCAAGCAATCCCCAGCCTCAGCTTCCCAGGTAGCTGGGATTACAGGTGCGCACCACCACGCCCAGCTATTTTTTTGAAACTAGGTCTCGCTACGGGCCCCAGGCGGGACTCGAACCACGATCCCTAGCCCCAGCCGCTTCATAGGCTGAAGCTTACAGGCATGAGCCACCATGCCCGGCCTATCTCTTCTTTTCATGAACAGTTTGCTTTGTCTTTTTCTGTTACTAGTTTTCTCTCTTACCTGATCCATATGGTAGAAAATGGCCTCCACTATCAACTTCCAAGTCTACATTTTTTGCTATACAGAATAGTCCTATGATAAAATGGGACTTCAGCCTAGTCAATATATCCTGGCCGAAGGCTCTTGGTGACTCATCTTAAACAGATACTCTTCCAGGGATCAATAAATTGTGTTCTAGAGACAGGGCCAAGTAGGTGCTCTTACTGTGATCATATGTACTAGCAGCTCACAATATCTTTGACTTTGTTTCTAGGAAAACTATCATTTTGCATATATGACTTAGGTCATGTACAGAGAAGGGAAATGGATTAATGTGGTAAAAGGAACATAGGTTCCAGAATAAAACTGCCTGTTATCTCCCATTTGCTACTGCATCTTAGTGTAGCCTTGGGCAAAGTTTTCTTTGTCATCTGGTTACCTTAGTAGTAAAACTGAAAAGAAAATCCTGCCTCACATATTATGAGGATTTAGAGAATGTGTATGGTGCATATGACAGTGTTTATGCATAGTCAATGCTTGATAAATATTAGCTGTTTGTAGCTATTACTGCTAAAGAAAGTCAAACACTGAGTATAAAAATTCAGCAATATAACACTTGTGATTTCTATTAACTCCTATTGTCAGATTTATTTGCTAGAGATTCCTAGTTTGAAATTAAATCAAACACATAAGATACCCTTACTGGAAATCTGAGATCCTTATACTCCATTCTATTAGTCAGTCATCTTTCAAGGCATCCCTTCAGATTGCCCAGGAACAAAGACTGAAAAGTGGACAAAGACCAGGAAGGTGGAGGATATTACTGATGAATCTGTGAACCTCTAAGAAGAATGGAGATCAGAGAGTGTCTCTCTGGTAGATGCTATAGTAAGT
>PVHY01029319.1:0-14396 GCA_004024945.1 Uropsilus gracilis | reverse complement strand
CGTTATGAACTTGAGGGCCAGACATGATGGCGCATGCCTGTAGGTAGCAGCCTAGGAAGCCACGGCCAGGGCCAGGGATCACGGTTTGAGTCCCGACGGGCACGTAGCGAGACTTAGTCCCAAAAAAATAGCTGTGCGTGGTGGCATGTGCCTGTAATCCCAGCTACCTGGGAAGCTGAGGCTGGGGATTGCTTGAGTCCGTGGTACCCCGGGCAATGTGAGCCTGTGGTTCCATGGGCAAAAATAGCAAGACCTAGTCTTAAAAAGAAAAAAAAAAAGTTATGAACTTGAAATTTCATATAGAGATGGCAACACTGTGGTTGATAAAGCCTGATTTACTCTACTAAAACACTAAAGGGTGAATTGAACATTGCCATGCCTGCCTCTCTCTCAACAAACATAATAAGACACATTCACACTCTATTCATTTTATAATGAATAATGAAGGCATGGTGGTGCACGCCTGTAATCCCACCTGAGACTGGGAATTGCTTGAGTCCACGGTACCCCTGGTAACATGAGCCCGCAGTTCCACAAGCAAAAATAGCGAGACCTAGTCTTTAAAAAAAAAAAAAAAAAGGAGAAATTTCTTCTAACATACTCTAAAGCTGTATATTTAAATATTTCATGAATTATGTAGTAGAGTAACTTAACATTTATAATCTATATACGCTGTCATTGTGGACTAAATCTCCTTGAGACACATGTCCTATGGTTGCACATCCCTTCTGTATTTTATTTTATTGTATTTTAAGTATATAAACAATTTCAAACTTTTTGGAGGTGATATTAGTTTACACCATTGTGTATGATTCGGAGGTATAAGAACACACCTCTTCGATGTATGTTACCTCATGCACTACTAAGATTCCCATTGTCCTCTAAAATAGTCCCTTTGGGCTTTCTCACCCCTTTGCTTTCCATCCTCCTCAACACCCTCTGGAAGCCTCAAGCCTCAAGTCTGTGATCAGATATAAGGAAAACTGTACTACTGTCATTTTCTCTCTGCACAATGTTATATGAGGCTAGGCCATGGGTTCACTATCACATGTTTTTATGTAGGCATAGCCACTGTCGGTGTCATCAACACCTTTTTCTCACTTTCTTATATATATATATATATGTAAGAAATATATATATATAAGAAATATATATATAGCGGTCTCGCTACCAGCTCCAGGTGGGACTCGAACCGCGATCCCTAGCCCTGGCCGCTTCATAGGATGAAGCTTACAGGCATGAGCCACCGTGCCCAGCCTCACTTTCTTATATTTTAATATGCTGCCTAAAGTGACTTGATTGTTAAGAGTTGAGGAGTAAGTTCCTGAGGAGGAAAAGGAAGGACTTTCACAAACTCTTTCCCTTTGACAGATTCTCTGACCCTGCATTCACCACTTAAGAGCAGACAGCTTCTTTATGATGAGTTTGGTGATGTAAACCCACGTCTTCGAGAACCCCAAGATCTCTTTGCCCTCTTCTCTAACAACGGGCCACTGCAGGCTCCAAGATGGCCGATAGAATGTGAGGTCATCAAAGAAAATGTTCATCATATTGGTAATGTGATTTACATGTTGTGGTTGCTGTTTGGACAGATTTTATTACAAGAATTTATGCCTTTAGCTGGGCACAGTGCCTCGTGCCTGTAAGCTTCAACCTATGAAGCAGCTGGGGCTAGGGATCGTGGTTCAAGTCCTACCTGGGGCATGTAGTGAGACCTAGTTCCAAAAATATATAGTTGGGTATGGTGGTACGCGCCTGTAATCCCAGCTACCTGGGAAACTGAGGCTGGGGATTGCTTGAGTCTGTGGTACCCCAGGCAATGTGAAGCTGCGTTTCCACGAGCAAAAATAGCGAGACTTAGTCTCCAAAAAAAAAAAGAATTTATGTCTTTATGCATGTTGAAGTACAAGGCAGGACACCTTCAGTATCTGTTAGCTCAGCCTGAAATGATGACACTCACTGAAGTAACAAGTAATTCACACACTAGAAATGTATTAGAATGGGAGGGTGACTTTTTAGAGGTCCAGACACATTCATCCTGCAGTATGAATATGCTTGGTTAGGTTTTATGATAACTGCATTTTTACCAGCCCTGGTTTAGTTGATGAGCACCATAAATACCAGAACATAGTTTATACTGTTCTTGATTGTGTTTTGAATTTATCCTGGAGCTTTTATGGGGATGAGGAAAACTTTATGACCTCACCATTATATCTTTGAACTTTGGTGGTGCACATGCCATCTTTGGAAGCATTTTCAAAAGTGGGTTGCATTGAAATATGGGGATATCTCTGATTACTGGAATACTTCTGTGTTCTGTGTTGCTGTATCTCTGCTGTATCTCAGTATTCTGTTAGAATACTGCATAAACAACCAGATTTTTTTTTCTGACTTCCTGCTTATAACATTCATTCAATAAATGTTGATTAAGCATCTACCATATGCTAAGAATATGTTTGGTGATATGAAAGACAGAGAGAAGTGTGGGGGTTGGGGAGAGAGAGAGAGAGAGAGAGAGAGAGAGAGAGAGAGAGAGAGAGAGAGAGATTAACAAGATGGAACCTCCATCTTGTGAGACTCCACAGCTTACAGACCTCTGGGGAAGTAAAAGATAGAACAAGGCAGTTGGACAGTTTGGTCCCTTTGGGGGCCCTGACCCCAGCATGGAAGATCAGTGAGGATTGCAGCCACTGTTTGCCTTTTTGACTTATTTTCACTTTCTCCCTTTAAGTTTGCACTTTTGTTCTATATGCCTTTTTCTTTCCCTTCTTTGTAACCTTCATGGAAGGAAGCAGGGCATGATCAATGTACATTCTAGAAGTTAGGCTAGAAATTTAGTTTGATTCAGCCTAGCTATTTGAATAATTACCGTTGTAATTTTTTAATCACTTCTGATAAAGGCCCTTTTATATTATTTGCTTTTTTTCACTTTTTTCTATCTTCTTTCAGAGTGGGTTCCGCCTCTACCAGAATATTTTTATCAACCTACAGGAAATGAAAAAGTGCCAGAAATTGTAGGAGAAGAAAGAGGCACAGTTGTCTATCAATTAGACTCAGGTATTGTACCCATACTAAAGAATGAGTAATTAATTGTGACAAATATATACATTTCCTATCAAAAATGTGATTTTTAAAAATGCTTGGTTTAGTTATAAACTACCTTTTCCAGAGCAACCTGAACAGGTGCCATAGTATTCATGACCAGTCAAACTTGGAAGTTATAATTTTTTTTTTTTTTAATGAAAGTACTTTTCAAGCCGGGCATGGTGGCGCATGCCTGTAAGTGGCAGCCTAGGAAGCCAGGGCCAGGGCCAGGGATCGCGGTTCGAGTCCCGCCGGGGCCATGTAGCGAGACTGAGTTCCAGAAAAATAGCTGGGTGTGGTGGCACGCACCTGTAATCCCAGCTACCTGGGAAGCTGAGGCTGGGGATTGCTTGAGTCTGTGGTGTATCCCAGGCAACGTGAGCCTGCGGTTCCACAGGCAAAAATAATGAGAACTAGTCTCAAAAAAAAAGAAAATACTTTCTTGTCAGGCACAGTGGCGCATGCCTTTAATTGCAGCCTATGAAGCTAGGCTGAGACTAGGAATCTCTTGAGTCTGCAGATTCGAGTCCCACCCAGAGCAACATAGTGAGGCCTAGTCTCAAAAAAAAAAAAGAAAGAAAATACTTTTCTTTTAGTAGTTTTAAATATTTTGTAGCTTTTGCCTTGTTACTTTCCTTCCTGAAAATCAGATGTTGGAGTTTTTGGGAAAACTTGCTCTTTAAGCCAGCACAATGGTGCGTGCCTGTAAGTGACAACCTATGGAGTGTGGCTGGGACTGGGGAGCGCGGTTCAAGTCCCGCCCGGGGCAACATAGCAAGACCTAGTTCCAAAAAAATAGCTGGGCATGGTGGTATGCGCCTGTAATCCCAGCTACCTGGGAAGCTAAGGCTGGGGATTGCTTGAGTCTGTGGTATCCCGGGCAATGTGAGCCTGCGGTTTCCACAGGCAAAAATAGCAAGACCTAGTCTCAAAAAAAAAAGATTACAAATATTTTCAGATGTTCCACTGAGAGCATCATTTTTTGCCAGCATCCATATAAATTGGGGTTTACAGGGAATGTAGGTAGTACTTTGAGATGCTAAGGGGGGCCATGCAGCCAAAGGAAGTGCCTTAAACACACAAAGACCTTGAGGCCCTTATTTAAAATTAAGTCTCTGGGCCAGGCATGGTGGCGCATGCCTGTAAGCGGCAGCCTAGAAAGCCGCGACTAGAGCTAGGGATCACGGTTCAAGTGCTGCCGGGAGCACGTAGCAAGACCTAGTCCCAAAAAAATAGCTGGACGTGGTGGCGCACATTTGTAATCCCAGCTACCTGGGAAGCTGAGGCTAGGGATTGCTTGAGTCTGTGGTACCCCGGGCAACATGAGCCTGTGTTTCCATGGGCAAAAATACCGAGACCTAGTCTCCAAAATAAATAAATAAATAAATAAAATATAAATAAATAAATAATCAATCAATCAATCAATCAGTCTCTGTAGGGACAACCGAACATTCATGTATTCATTGTCCTTAACTTAGAATAGCGCTCAACACTGTTCAGTGAAGGCTGATTGGATCAACGGATATTGAGTGGAACCTGGCCCAAACCTGTCTGTCTTGTCTGCAGTGCCCACAGAAGGTGCCTACTTCACCAGCTCCAGGGTGGGGGGCAAACGAGGGATCATCAAGGAACTCGCTGCCACCTTGCAGGGCCCGGAAGACAGTACTCTCCTGTTTGAGTCCAGGTTTGAGAGCGGCAATCTGCAGAAAGCCATCAGAGTGTGAGTAACAAGGAGGGTTTTCTCGAAGGAACGATAATGAACCGACTACAAAGTGTCTTCAGGAATCAGAAGTCAGTTGTGTTTCTGAAAGCCGGATTGGGTTGATTGATGATGATTGATGATGACAGTGATGAAGGCAGCAGTCATAGTGACTCATATTGTTGCCCATCCCTGGTGGTCTAGTGGTTAGGATTCACCGCTCTCATGGTGTTGCCCAGCACACAAATTACTTCAATTGTTTCCCCTGAAATCAGAACTCATTTAAAAGTTGCATTATACTGGGCATGGTGGCGCATGCCTGTAAGCGGCAGCCTAGGAAGCTGCGGCTGGGGCCAGAGATCACAGTTCAAGTCCCGCCTGGGGCCCGTAGTGAGACCTAGTTCCAAAAAAATAGCTGGGCGTGATGGCGCGCGCCTATAATCCCAGCTACCTGGGAAGCTGAGGCTGGGGATTGCTTGAGGATGGGGATTACTTGAGGCAACGAGAGCCTGCGGTTCCATGGGCAAAAATAGCAAGACCTACTCTCAAAAAAACAACAACAACAACAACAACAAAAAAAAAATAGCTAGGCGTGGTGGTCCGCGCCTGTAATCCCAGCTACCTGGGAAGCTGAGGTTGGGGATTGCTTGAGTCCGTGGTACTCTGGGCAATGTGAGCCTGCGGTTCCATGGGCAAAAATAGCAAGACCTCACCTATAAATAAATAAACAAACAAACAAATAAATTAAAATTTGCATTATGTTAAAAATATATAACAAAACAATTTGAAGTTCTGTCATAGCAAGACCTCACTTATAAACAAATTAATTAATTAAAATTTTCATTACATTAAAAATATATAACAAAACTATTTGAAGTTCTGTCATAGCTCCCAGATTTTAAAATAGGATAAAGGTCGAGATACTGTTTTGAAAATTGCTTTTTTTCATTTAATAAATAAATGATAGGTGTTTTTCTGTGGAATACCACAGGTTTAACGTCCTTATTTTTAATCATGCATATTCTTTATCATAGGTATCCCCTTATTTAGTCTGTCCCCGATGGATGAGAAATTCACTGTTTGTTTAATGAATTAATAGAATTAATGACTAGATGAAGTAATATTTTTAAATCTGTGTGGTTTATGGGCTAAGATCTGAAAGAAACATTGTCGGGTGAAACATTTGAACACTAAGTCTTGTTACTGTCCAGCTGCCCTCCACTGTGATTTCCGACTCCCAAGGCAGTGTCTGAAAGTGCCTTTCCTGGCATTGGAATATGGATGAGATGGAAGGAAATGATACTTCACTTGGCATGTATTTAATTATGCATGTGAGCGGATACTTTCACTTTTTTTCTTTTTCTTTCCGGCATTTCTATTTACCCTTCTTGTCTACGGCCATACCACCCTGAACGCGCCCGATCTCATCTATTTACCCTTCTGCAAGCTAGTCCTGCTGCTTTTCAACAAGGCACATACATTCCAGTGATGCCCCCTCATCTTCAAATACTTCATAGCCAGAGATTTAAAAAAAAAAAAAAAAGTGTCTCCTCACACTGGTGATATCCAGGAGGTCATTGGCAGCCACAGAGGGCTCTGGCTTTCTGGTCGTGGGTGTGGCATAGAGAATGTACTGAAGTGGTTGTAACCCGAGGCTCTAGCAAGAGACTCTAGAAAGAGACCAGAAAGCTCTAGAGCTCCCAGGCATCCTTGCAGCAGTGTGCGTTTTTTATTGTTATTGTTTGTTTGTTTGTTTGTTTGTTTGTTTGTTTTCTGAGACTAGGTCTCACTATTTTTGCCCAGGGAACCTCAGGTTCATGTTGCCCGGGGTACCACAGACTCAAGTAATCCCCAGCCTCAGCTTCCCAGGTAGCTGGGATTTACAGGCACGCCACCACACTCAGCTATTTTTTGGGACTAGATCTCGCCATGTTGCCCCATGCCGGACTCGAGCCAGCGGACTCAAGCGATTCCTAGTCCCAGCCACACTCCATAGACTGCGCTTAAAGTCACGCGCCACCATGCCTGGCTAAAAGTGTGCGTTTTAAGGCTCTTGGTGTCCAATCCAAAATAATCCCTCCTTGTCCAGGCTCCTATTAACCTGATTATGTCAGTTGGAGAACTAGGTAAATCAGATTTGTTTGTTGTGGCAGACTTTTCTCTGGTAGAAATATCTGTTCCCACAGGGGGCTAGCTACGTTCCCAGATTTGGTTTTTGAGGTGGGTGTGGAGTTACAGCGATATCTTCCGTTTTCTCCATTCCAGAGATACCTATGAATACGAACTCACTTTGCGAACCGACCTCTACACAAACAAACACACTCAGTGGTTTTATTTTCGAGTTCAGAACACCAGAAAAGATGTCATCTACCGCTTCACCATCACCAACTTGCTGAAGCCCAAAAGCCTTTATACAGCAGGCATGAAACCACTCATGTACTCCCAGCGGGATGCGAAAGCCCACAGCATTGGCTGGAGGAGAGCAGGAAACGAGATCAAGTACTACAAGAAACACACAGATGATGGGCAACAGCCCTTTTACTGCCTCACGTGGACTGTTCAGTTCCCCCACGACCAGGATACCTGCTACTTCGCACACTTCTACCCTTACACATACACCGACTTGCAGTACTACCTCCTGTCCGTGGCCAACGACCCCGTTCAGTCTCAGTTCTGCAAACTTCGATCACTGTGCAGGAGCCTGGCAGGAAACACTGTCTACCTGCTCACCATCACCAACCCATCTCGGACACCTCAGGAAGCAGCGGCCAAGAAAGCTGTGGTCTTGAGCGCCAGAGTCCACCCCGGGGAAAGTAACGGCTCCTGGGTCATGAAGGGGTTTTTGGACTTCATCCTTAGCAATGCCCCAGATGCCCAGCTCCTCAGAGATATCTTTGTCTTCAAAGTGGTTCCCATGTTAAATCCTGATGGCGTGATTGTGGGCAATTACCGGTGTTCACTGGCTGGAAGGGACTTGAACAGGCATTACAAGACCATCCTGAAGGAGTCTTTCCCTTGTATCTGGCACACCAGGAATATGATCAAGAGGTGAGACCCTGGACTTGCCACGCTTTCTCTAAGTGCTGTGTGAGCACTATCAGGTGACGACTTTGGATACAAGTCTCTACCCTTCTTTTGCAGTTACATGGGTTGGCTCATCTTCATACTCTTTTTTTTTTTTTTTTTTTTGAGCTTGCTATTTTTGCCCGTAGAACCACAGGCTCATGTTGCCTGGGGTACCACAGACTCAAGCAATCCCCAGCCTCAGCTTCCCAGGTAGCTGGGATTACAGGCGTGCACCACCACGCCCAGCTATTTTTTGGGACTAGGTCTCACTATGTTGCCCCGAGTGGGACTCGAACTGCAATCCCTAGCCCCCAGCTGCTTCATAGGCTGAAGCTTACAGGCATGTGCCACCATGCCCGGCTCATCTTCAAACTTTTAAACTATGTGCTATTGTTGGGTTCACAGAGCATACAACATTTCAGCTGGAGGCATTTCCCTATCACTGATAGGTAGTCATTTTCCTATCAGTAAAACAACTAAATGGAAACTATAAAGAGGTCAGAGCAATTCACAGATCATCTTAAGACTTCAGTCACAAAATAGTAGTGCCTAGCAGTCAGTGGATTCCTATGTCTGAGGGCCAGGCAGTATTCTCAGCGTTTCATTCATACGACCCATTTAATCTTCATTCCATTAGCCTGGGAATGGGAGGTAGGCACACCTAGTAACTGCATTTTAGCTATGAGAGAATGAAGGCCTGCAAGGTTAAGTAACTTGCCCAAAGTTAGACAACTCGTGTGTGATAGAGTAGATATTTGAACTCTGGCCCCACTGGCTCCAAGGTCTGAGTTTCTTATTACTCTTTTAGGTTGCCTCTCGTGAAGAAAGAATAATAAATTGGTTAGCAATTCCCCAGCCTGTGTAAAATCAGTTGAGTACTATGAGGTAATAGCACCACCTACAGCACATCAGCAGATGTGAAGGCCATCTCTAGCCTTGCATGTGGGGAAGGGTGGAGCTGATAGGCAAAATGGCTGCAAGCATGTGTTCAGAAGTCAGGCCTGGGTTTGAGACTGATTTTGCTACTGGTTGGTTCTGTGACCTTGTAGGGGATTTAACCTCTGCACTAACTTCTCATCTGTGGAATGGGGGTGTGCAGGGTAAATAAGTTATCCGTGTTTTCCACATCCTTCCACCATTAACCTCTGACCAGCACCTGCAATGTGGCTACTTTCCCAAGATTATGTATATGGCCCAGTGGGTGTGTGCATGCGTAAGTGTGCACACCTGGGCCTCAGAGGGAGGGGATAAAGGTGCAATGTCTCTCTAGGGGAAGGGGAACTCAAATTGTTCTCTCCTTGCCAGCTGGTTTCCTGTTTGCCATTAAACATCCTGTGAAGATAATGCCAAGGGCTCGGACATTGTTCGTTAAGCTACTAGAAGCAATGGTGAACCTCCCCGGATTGGGAGGGTTGCAGGATAGTGATAACACCTACAGGCATGGTTACTGTGAGGATTCAATGAGATCGTCCATCTCATCTCTTAGCATAGAACCCAGCACATGGTTTCACCCATTATTATCACCCTCCTCATCCTGTTGTCATCGTCATCAGGTGAAACTGCTTGGAAGGTGGAATAGGTGTCCTGGGTAAGCGGGAGACAGGATCCGCGCCCATAGGAAGTGGCCCCTGAGGAGTCAGGGAGCAAGACTTGATCTGGCTCTGCCTCCCTCACCCATGCAGCCGCAGCCCCTACCCCTCTATCCTCATGTCTGCACCACCAGAGTGGCTTTTATCTTTGCAAATATTCTCCATTTTTACCAATTTTCTCCAACACTCCCCCCATCAGGACTTTCTCATTCCAAGTTCCTCTGGTTGGCAAAGCCAAGGGACACTGGTGACATGTTTACAGCAGTGGTGAGTCGTGGAGAGGGTTCGTTGAAAGCCATGAGGGGTTGAAACTTTCTGGGGGAAAGGGTCTCAGTAGACGTGCTAAAGAAGAGACTCCATAAGGTCCTTGGATGTCCACTGACACCTCTGCTTGATCCCCTCAACAGACTTCTTAAAGAAAGGGAGATTCTCCTGTATTGCGATTTCCATGGCCACAGCCGGAAGAATAACATCTTCCTGTACGGCTGTAATAACAACGATCGAGAGCGCTGGCTTCATGAGCGGGTCTTCCCCTTAATGTTGAGCAAAAATGCACCAGACAAGGTGAGCATGGCAGGTAATTTGCTGCACGTAGGCTAAGGGAGTGGGGGGCTATGCTTCCTCTTGGCACCATTTGATTTGCCATTTCGGCTTTGCACAGTCTTGGGCAAACCCTGACAACCTGAACTTGACACATTTACAGAGATGTGATGCAGGGTTATTCTGACAAGCAGATAGGATGGATCCACAGCGTGGAATGTTCTCAGGCAATCCAAAGAACTAAATGCTGTAATATTAGGCTGCTGCAGTTGATTCTTGAACACATTGTGCTAAGTGAACAGATGCAAAAAGCCACAAGTATGTGATCCATTATATGAAATTTTCAGAAGAAGCCATGCCGTGAGTGAGAGAGAGTAGTGATTGCCTGCAGCTAGTTGGGAAAGCATGGAGTGGAGCATGACTGCTAAGGGGAACAAGCTTTCTTTTTCAGGTAATGAAACGATTTTAAGTGTAGATTGCAGTGGTGGTTGCACAATTCTGAGAATATAAAACCATTGAACTGTGCACCTTAAATGAGTCAATTGTATGGTGCGTGGATGATATTGCAACAAGGATACTTTAAATGCTCTGGATGCTTTGCTGGGATACCAGTTCAGACAGTGGGCAGTTATGTCTCCTTTAATCCTTCCGATGGAAGAAGGACAAACAAAATGTTGATGTAATGTGAGTGTCCATAAAAAAGTTCCCACACTAATAGCTGTGGGATATTAAAGGGCTATTGAAAACAACGTAAATGTCTTTAATGGTTGGCTAAGTAACAGTTCTGTGACTGCTGGGCAAAGATAGAGGCCGCATGGTTAGAAGTTGGCTTCTGGCATCATTAATAGAGCCACAAAATAGAACTGCTGTTAAAAAGGAATTTGTTTGCTTAAAAGTACACATTTTGGCCAGGCACGGTGGCTCATGCCTGTAAGCTTCAGCCTATGAAGCAGCCGGGGCTAGGGATCGCAGTTCAAGTCCCGCATGGGGCCTGTAGTGAGACCTAGTCTCAAAAAAAAAAAAAAGTACACATTTTGTCACATAAAGATATATAAGACAAATGTTTTCTATCTGCTTCTCTTTATCTTAAAAAAAGGGAAATTCACCTTCCCTCCTCCTTCTTCTTCCTCCTCCCTCCCCCCCATCCTTCCTTTTTTCTTTCTCTTCCTTTAAATTTTGTGTCTTTGGGTCAGGCACGGTGGCTCCTGCCTGTAAGCTTCAGCCTATGAAACGGCTGGGACTAGGGATCACGGTTCGAGTCCTGCCTGGGGCCCGTAGCGAGACCTAGTTCCAAAAAAATAGCTGGGCATGGTGGCGCGCGCCTGTAATCCCAGCTACCTGGGAAGCTGAGGCTGGGGATTGCTTGAGTCCATGGTACCCCGGGCAACATGAGCCTGCAGTTCCATGGGCAAAAATAGCGAGACCTAGTCTCAAAAATAAATGAATGAATGAATGAATGAATGAATGAATGAATGAATGAATGAATTTTGTGTCTTTGCCAAGGATCTTTTTCTTCAAATTAACTCACTTCCAGAACCCAGCACCTAAGCCACTGAGAAGGAAGCTGCACTAATGGAAGAAGGACGGGGGCCCTCGTCCCTGCCCATACCCAGCCTGTCTCCTCTAGTCCTTGGCAGGAATGTCCCAAGGCACTTCAGGAGAACCCCGGCTACGCAGGGCAATTTGTCTCACTAGCGTCAGACACCTTCCACTTGTGAAGCACCTCCAGCAGGAAAGGCTAGGCTGAGTGGGTTCCAGTGTCTGTGACAGACGCCAAGCAAGGGAAGAAGGCTCAGGGGCCATGGATGACAGCGGCAGATACTGAGCTCCCAGCAGAGGAGGCTGTTGTCAGTCAGTCCGCAGGAAGAGCACAGGAGAGATACCAGGGCTGAGGCACACACAGGTCGTGGGAGAAGAGAAACTCCTGCACCCAAGGACTGGCACTGGGCAGGAGCAGAAAATAAGTTTTGGAAAGGCTGACTGAGTGCAGGCAATGCCAAACTAAGCCAGCAGTCCCAGACAGCTGCTCTGGGCACCCCTGTCCTGCAAGATGCTCCTGGGGAAGATACTCTCTCCGGTCTGGAGGACACCACCCACACAGGAAGAGTGGGAGCCTGAGAGCACCAAGGTTGAGGCCCACTTCATGTTGTTGTTAACCCTTCATCTCCCGGACTAACCTGACCCCAGAACCCCCTTCCCCTCTGGAATCCCTATTAATGCCCCTTAGACTTAGTCCTTTCTGGAACAGCCCCTAGGAAATTGTATCTAGACCATACACAGGAATCTTAGACTTTTGTATTTGATTTGATACAGTTTTTGATTAACAGCAGATTTTGATTTCCCTTTAGTTCTCTTTTCACAGTTGTAATTTTAAGGTCCAAAAGTGCAAAGAAGGAACAGGACGGGTTGTCATGTGGCGGATGGGGATCCTAAACAGCTACACCATCGAGTCCACCTTCGGCGGCTCCACGCTGGGTAAGCAGAGGCTGGCCCGGCAGGGGGGGACGCCAGGCAAGGCAATGGGGAGGTGATGTCTGTTGACTACTGGGGGGACTCATTGGCCCAGAGGCCTTTCGCGTCTGTACCTTAGGACTATCCAAAACCTGAGTGTGAAAACTGACTACTCAGTGGAGCAGTGTCATAGCACAGTTGTGCAGGGACTGTAATTAGGCTGATCTGAGTTTGATTTTCAGTTCCATTTACAGGTTGTGTGATCCTGGAGAAGTTACTGAGCTTCTTTTTTTTTTTTGAGACTAGAGCTACTTTTGCCCATGGAACTGCAGGCTCACATTGCCCGGGGTACCATAGACTCAAGCAGTCCCCAGCCTCAGCTTCCCAGGTAGCTGGGACTACAGGCACGCACCACCATGCCCAGCTATTGTTTTGGGACTAGGTCTCGCTATGGGCCCCAGGCAGGACTCAAACCACGATCCCTAGTCCTGGACGCTTCATAGACTAAAGCTTACAGGCACGAGCCACCGTGCCTGGCTCCTGAGCTTCTTTGACTGTATTGACTTTTTACTTATTAATTGGCCATATTAATGGTAACTGAGCCAGGTATGGTGGCGCACACCTATAATCCAAGCACTAGAGGCAAAAGGTCAGGGATCGCTTGAATTAGCGGGTTCCAGACTACCCTGGGCAACATAGCGAGACCTGGTCTCGAGAAATAAAGCAACTGGACGCAAGTGGTGGATGCCTCTAATTCCAGCTACCTGGGAGGCTGAGGCTGGGGATCGCTTGAATCCGCAGGATCGGGACTACCCCAGGAAAGATAGCGAGACCTGGTCTCAAAAAATAAAAAACTAGCGGTCACTGGGTTTTAGGTGCTGCTTCACGAGGTGGTAGGTGGACAGCCCTTAGCCTAGGGCCCGCTGCCAAGCAAAGCCTCTGTGAGGTGGCCACCATGACTGTGACCTACACAGCCATTGCCAAAGATGCTTCCGGATCAAACTAGAACTAGGAGAGAGACGCCATCCAAAGGCGTAATAGTCTAGCATCAGAAATGGTGTTTTTCAGGAGAGTTTCATCAGTCAGATTTTCACTTGTTTATTAAGATCAAATAAGACATGTGTGTGGACTTTTTTTCCCCAGGTGCCAAGAGAGACACTCACTTCACCACTGAGGATCTGAAGTCCCTGGGCTATCATGTCTGTGACACCCTTCTAGATTTCTGCGATCCTGACCCAACCAAGGTAAAAATGGAGCTTCTAGAAATGTGACAAAGCTTGTGGGGTCAGTTTCACATGGGTCCAGTGTCAGACCAGTGGGGTTGCGGGTGACCTGATTTTCCTCTTCATATTTTTCTGCTGGTTGGTACACACCTATAATCCTGGTTACCTGGGAGGCTGAGGCTGGGGATCACTTGAGCCCACGGGTTCGAGACAACCCTGAGCAACATAGTGAGACCCAGTCTCTTAAAAATAAAAACAAACAAACAAACAAATGAAAACAAGAAAGCCCTCAGCGTGTATACTCTGACCAAAGGGTCAGGCCTCATCACTCTCCAAGCAGGTAGACGCTCCTGCCAAGACCCTCACCTTCTCCCTAACTTCCGGTTCACTCCTGGCAGCAGCATTCTTCACCAGTTCTCCCCTCCCTTCCTACTATTTCAGATGATCAGCAGCCTTCCTTTTCTCCAGAACTAGCCCTGCCCTATGCCCTGCAGTCCTCCCCTGCCACCTCCCCAGCATGCCTGTTGCCGCCTTCATTCATCAGTCTCCTTCAGTTTTTTTCCTCTTCTTCCTTCTTCCTGGCAATCACCAGTGTTCCCAAGCTGCTCCTACCTTAAATTGCAGGGGTTCCTTCACCCTAGTTTCTCCAGCCGGTTATGTCTGTTTCCCTTCCTCACTCAACTTAAACGACGGGGAGTTCGAGGTGGGGGAAATAAGGCAAGACTGGTAAAAAAAAAAAAAAAA